>JAULKK010106473.1:5022-17491 GCA_032355705.1 Rubia peregrina
TTCGGCGGGGCGGGGCAGGGCCGGGCGGAGCCGGGGCGCGGGGGGCGGGATGCATATTTACCCGTCATTCACCGGAGGTTGGCCTTGATAATCACACCTTACCTTTGTTTTTATGGACATCATGCATGAAAACTACATGCACAAAGATTGACATAAATAGTGGTACATTTACTATGAATTTTGATAGGGATAGAGTCTCATTTGATGTTGACAAAAGTAAGAACAGTGGTCTCATTAATGTTCATTCTTTGTGTGCTATAGATTCTAGATAACCTAAATAAAATAATGTCATTAATCATGTTGTAGATTTTATGTCTTCCTTAACTCGACAGGAAATCATAGCCAATATGAAAGCTAAAGGTGAAACTATACCTATAGAAAAGGTCATGGTTTCACTTAAGGAGATCATAGAACATCAAATGGATGCTTTCATCAAAGCAGTCATCTACAATATCAAGCCAAAAAGGGAGAGAAAAATATTCAAACTTGGGGACATAGTCCAAAAGTTTGAGGCATTTATTCCTCTCTACCCTATATGATAGACCAAAATGGGCAAGGCCATATAAGGTGATGTGCATACTTCCAGGTTATGTTGTTGAGTTGAAGAGGGACAAGGACTTCGACATTAATTTTGTTGGGTCAAAACTCAACAAGCCAAATAGAGATCTCCAAATTCGATTGTACCTTCAAATCACACCTCTTTTCTAGGTACAATTATAGTATACTAAATATATGGTAAGATAACTATTCCTACTTAGAAAGTGCATATTTATCCCAACATACTTATGAGATCTCTCGGGGATCAACCCCTATAAATATTGAGATACTCCTTCATTTGATTCATTCAATTATTAATATTTAGATCAACTACTTTTGTTCGGGCTTTGATATTGGAGCTTCTTCCCCCAGCTATCCCCAGGGAGTCTGTTTTGCAGCTTCAGCTTGTTGAAGCAAGGTTCAACACGCATCAACAACTAGATAACCGCTATCCAACTACCATCAATCTTCCATCTACCACATGTCTACATCCTCACATACCTCTTTACTACAACATAGAGGTTAAAATCATTGGAGGATTATACCTTGCAGTAAGAGAGCTCTTACACCACTTTTGTTTGATGGCAATGATATTATTCATAATTTTTACATTTGAAGGTGCTTTAGAGATATTCCATCATCTAAGTATGATGGTATTACCCGCTACTTATGGCTATATTGAGGAGATGTTGCAAGATGTCATTGGAGTAGGCAGGGAGATCTCCTACTAAGTGAATTTTATTATCCTTTACTCCCAATAATATTTTATTTTTCTACATTGGGGTCAATGCAACATTTAAGTATGGGAGTAGGGGTAATACTTACGAAATTGTATGTTGTACCATAGTTTCATTTTACTTTTTTTTTAAATAGATTGAAAATCTAGGAAAAGTTAAAAATCCGAGAGGGCCGCTTAGGCAAAAAGCAGGTAAGTATGACCAGTATAGACTATTGCAAAAGTAGACTTACAATTGTAAAATAAAAGTGTAGTTAGGTGAAAACCAGAAAAGGCGCCTAAGCATAATGAGAGAAAATCTAAGGATTATGACTTGTTGCATGATCATATTCACTCTTATCTGTGTGTTGTGCTTATTTGATTCATTGTTATTGATTATTAATCATTACCTACGTAGATCTTGATGCTTTGTAATTCCTTAAAGAGTATATCTTATTTTACTTACTCGAGAACGAGCAAGGTTTAAGTGTGATATTTGATAGGCTATACATCAAACGACGTAGCTACTCTCTTCGTTCCAGATAAAATGACATGTTTGCTTTTGGACCAACTTTTTAGGAGGGCTGATGTGGCAAGTAATAATTGTGGAATAGATATTTTGGGAAAGCAGTGAAGCCAGTCTAAAAGTTATTAAAGTTAAAGAGAACATTGTCGGAATTTAACAACATATTCTTTACCATTTTTGGTAGTTTTTATAGCTTTTCATTTTAGTTTGAACGGACGGAAATAGAAAATATGTCATTTTTCATGGGACGGAGGGAGTAGTAATCATTAGCAAACTTTAGGGGGTGTATATATGCACATATTATGGCGTATTTATGTAATCCATATATTTTATGAAGATTTGGATATTTCAAGGATTTTACAAGAATTAAAAGTTTATGAAGAATTGAAGACCCGTCTTTGGACACGGATCTAAAATAATTAAAAATAATATATGGAAGAACAAGGAAAACAGAGAGTATTAAGAATGCGCCGTGATGGTGCATTAGCTGCACACGGTGATGCGTGCGGCAACAAGGGCAGTGCGTCACCAATCTCAATGAGGCGCGTGTGAAATGTCTGGGCCAGTGACTGGGTAGAAGTTGCTCTGGGATTTTCCTAATTTCACATTGATTCAGCCCAATAACTTTTGGGATTAACTTCCTTAATTAGTTTACAATTCTTTTCTTTGAAAAAGGATGTATAAATTCTTTTAGTAGTTATAATTATATTACTAATCTTCTTGTTGGAAAATAATTAATTTCCTATGCTTGTTAGAAAAATATTCTTTATTTTATTTATGGAGAATTATTATTAGAAGATATCTCTATTTTTCTTCTTCTAAATAAGGTAGAATTCTTGTCTTGGCAAGAATAAATTAGATTTGGTATTCTTAGAATAATTATAATTATATTCGGAAAATATTTTCATTCATTCTTTAGTTAGATTTGTTGTAGTATAAATACCTAAGGGATTTTCAAAGAAGGAGAGGAGTGCATACGAGACGTAGATATGTATTCTCACACAAAAATCTCAATTTTGCATTATGTATCTTTTTTTAATTCACCTATCAGTGAAGAGGTAATTTTTGAGTTTCATCTGACGATTAAAGCAGTTGGTGAATACTATGTGAGGTTCAAGAAGAAGTAATTAAATTCTATTACTTCTTATTTATATTTTACTAAATTATCTTGTAGTTGTATTTGATTAATATATTTATCTATTTAGATTGATCACCTAGATCTATTGTACATTTCATATTTTTAGTGATTAAGTAAGTCATGATTCCGGAGAAGATTGACGACTTTCAAGTAGATAATGATTGGTAATTTAGATTGTATGGGCACGGACAACTGGTTCATTGTATCATGTATCTCATTTTCCTAGAAGTAATACTATTATTATTGACAATCGGGAATTGATTTGCATGATCTAATTAATAATCAGGTGACTATCATGTAATGATACTATAAACAAGTTGTATGGATTATAACCAATATTAGGAATTGTATGAATATGTAACATGTCATCATTGTACGAAGCAAAAGTGTGAAAAACTTGAAATTGTTTGATGAACTATTTTGATTCTCTTATTTAAATCATTTATCTTAATCTCTTTCTTTCATTAGTTTAAATAAAAAATTCCAAAACACCTCAAACCCTAAGGTGAAGAGTTGGCCAAAATTTAAAGCTAAATTAGGAATATGATTATCTCTTGGGTTCGACCCTTACTTAGTTGTTATGTTACCATAATAGTGTAGGTGGATAAGGTTTATAAATTTAATCTTGATAATAGGTATTTAGTTTAACAACCTAATTAACACTTTTGTCAAATTGTTTTCTTTGTGATTTGGATTCTTCGAGCAATTTTACGCTTGGTGTGCTTCGTTTTGATTTTGCAGCACATAAAGGAGCAAATTTTGGGAGTAAAAGGTGAGTTTGATAGTCGAAAAAGAGAAAATTGACAAGGCCCAAAGGATTTCACGGATTACGACATATGTCATGATTCGTGAAGAATAAATTCATGATTATTTGCGGAAGGAAAATAGACAGCGATATATGTCGCGGTCAGCAGTGGATTTACCAAAGAAATTTGCAGAAGGCATAAACATTTTGCAAACCACGACATATGTCACGGTCTGCGAAGGTCGACCTTTATATATCTTCACTCAAATTTTTTAGAACTTCAACATTTATTCCCCTAGAATTGTTAGCTCTGCCCATCGCCATTCCTCTTCTTTTTCCACTGCTCTTTTGTTGGAATCTGTATCTCCAACGCTACACTCACACCCTGCTCTCTCACATACATATCGCTCAAACTTCCCACATCCCAATTCTTCCAAACACTCCCTAATTAGGCAACAAAACTCAAGAACCCCAGAAAATAGGGGCTCTTGATAAAAGTTCACTTGGAACAATTGGACCCGAATCTTAGAAATTTGAGGAGTGGGCTTGCTTTTCACACTTCTTTCCGAGTTCAATAACTTTTTTAGGGTAATCTCCCCCAGTTTCTCATTTATAGGAGGTTTTGAGTTGTCGGTTATTTTTGTTTGTGTTAAATTGATCACTTGGAGAAGTTGGTGACATTGTGCTTATTTTTGTTGGATTGTGTATTTTTCCCGTACTTTAGTTGTGGTCTAGTTTCCTAATTAGTTAGAATGAAAACCAAGAGGACACTTGTTGAGGCAAAAAGTTCCTCCCAAAACCCCGCCCTCGATTACATGGGGTTGACCAAGAATAAGGGTGTTTTTACTACAAGATGGGCAAAACTCAAGACCCCAGGCAGCACTATCATGGAGACAAGGTTTGCTTATCGAGATATCCCGACCAGGTTGGGCCTTTGGAACCTGTACTAATATATTTTAGTAAGGTCGATTATGGAGGTTTTATGAACGTTTGCAACCCAATATATAGAAGCCAACCCTGGAGTTCCTCACTACACTAACGAGAGAGGAAAGTGATGATGGCTCATATATCACCTTTCACCTCGATCATGAGAGGTATAGGCCGAGTTTTGCGCAAGTAGGACAATTATTCGGCTAGAAGTATGAGAGGATCGAGGTCGATTTTGATAGCACGTCGGGTTACAGGGAGACTTTATTTTAGCAGGCTATCACTAGGAGGGAGAGAGATAATCAAGAAAAGAGTTCGCTCATTGTCTACCTGATATTGCATTATGTTCATCGGCTTCTCTCAATGACCGTATTCTGCCATAGTGAAACTTCCTAGTACCCACACTTCGGTGTGAAATGCATTTGGATGATGGTGCCTCAGTGGCAAGGCCACCAGGATTAGTTGGATTTGTGGTTCTGACTCTACCTACGCTGCTTTGGTAAGAACAGTGGCTGGATTAACATGGGCTGCACAGTCGAGATTTCGGCACTTGTTTTAGACCTCGAGGAGTTATATCATGCACATCTTGTCAAGTTTCACTTTGAAAATAAGTAGACCATCAATAGCCTCTTAAAAGCCAGGATGGTCCAAATTCATGGTGCTACCATAGTTCGACCGAATGGCCATTACTGAGGAGACCACCATCAGTTTGGAACCAACTTATTCAGCGGAGTTTGGGAAGCTTTCTGTCGGGAGGACTTCAAGCCCCCACAGTTTGATGTACCCCAACCGCCTCAACCTCTACAACCAAACTTCTCCCAACAGTATCAGGCCCTCAATCAGAGTTTAGGTGACATGGAACAACGATGGAGCCAGTTTAAAACAACCGTAGACCATAGGCATAATGTGATGGAGGGTAGTATAGAGAAGCTCATTGCAATGATGGCATCCACACATCTCGATAGTGTGCAAATTGGTAGACTCGAATGAGAGGCATCAACAACGGCAAGAGAAGAGAGTCAGAGGCACGCCAACCTATATGGAGGAGTGAATCCCCTCGTGGTCCTAGTTGTGAGTATTTTCAATTCCTTAGCCTTACATTTTCCCCCATTAATTGTTCTTGTGCCTTAAAGATAATGCATGATTTAACTGTAGGGGAGGGGAATAGGTAATTCTCATATTTCATTGCATCAACTTGGGCCAGAAATTGGTTGCATAGAGTTTAACAACTAGAGCCAGGAGGGATATCATGGTTAATGGTATTCCAGATTTCACTCTGAGGCCCGTAACATGGAGTTTTACTGGGTGTCCTCTGTCGCCAAATCACATCTAATAATTAGTAAGAGAGACATGATCCAAGTGCCCTTATGTGGGAAAATATGTGAACAATGACTTATGGATTAATATATTTTAACCCATTGGATCATATGAGTTATCCATCTAGTTTTCCACGGGTTATCCATTTAATGACCCAACACATTTGTAACCCAACCCATTATGACTCATTAATTAATGGGTTAATTGGATAATGACTCAAAATAGGTTGATTGAGTTTGGATAATGGGTTGATCCAAATCACCCATTTGACGAGCCTAATAGCTAAGTCTTACATCATATTTGATCCATCGTAATTTAAAGAAGGACAATTCCTATAACTTATATTTTTATGATATTCAAAGTGATGATTGACATAATTCATTTAGTATTTTGTCCAAATTGAAGAATTGAACACAAGGAAACCAAATCTTTTGACCCAGTTCGGTCAACTATGAAATTGCATGGGATGGAGAAACCTTGTGCAGAAACATGATACCTCCAAACTAGGGCATGTCTAGATCTCATCGCTTCCATGGCTAATTCGACTGATTCAACTTTAGACCTTCCTCAAAATCTCATTACTTCCATGGCTCCTCCAAACCTTCCTCAAGATATGATCAACAATACTGATTCTGATCCAGGCCTTCCTCAAGATGATTCTGCTCCATATGTTCCTCAAGATCTCGTCGACAAAGGGTTAATCCGCCTTCTAGCCAAATCAGTAGGCAGATTAAGGTTCGTTTTGAAGCCATGTCAGTCTCTTCACTCAAGTCCTGAATTTATCAAATCCCACCTCACCTTCCATGTCCATGGCGGTTCTTCTAACATCCTCATCACAAATAGCCAGAGAAAAGATGGCGAACTCATTTGACAACTCATCACCTTCAATATTGACTGCGGAAATGCAAGAAGGCTACCGTTCACATGTCAGATTATGGCTACCTTTCATGGTTGTTTTCTTCTTCGCATTGGATATAGTATAATTGTGATCAATCCCCTAAAATTAGAGGGTCTAGAAGTAGAAAGTATGTATTCTAAGGATAGAGGACACTACGGTCTAGGTTACTGTAGTTGTACCTCAAACGAAACTCACATTTTCCATCAGAATAGATTGCTTAAGTTAGTTGAAAAGGGGAGCCATCAATTTGTAGACGAACCCCATAATGATTACTCACCAAACAATTAGCTGGATGTATCAAAATTCCTTAATTTTCGGAACTTTGTATCTTGTCCCTCAATATTTTAAAAAGAGAAAATTACTTTGGTGGCTTCTTAACTATCACAATCGTCCACCTTCGGCTCTTTAATTTTTTTTGAACACTTTTGGCCCTTCAATGAGTAAATGAGCCAGTTTTTGAGATAGTTAAGGAGCTAAAAGTGTTCTAAAAATGGTCAAGACTCACCATTTCTATAAGTTGAGGGGCCAATAGTGCTGAAATTTTGTTTGGAGGGCCAAAGGGAGACGTCGTGATAGTTAAAGGGCCAACAAAGCCATTTACTCTATTAGAAATAGATTATTTCATCCGTGAAGCCACACATCACTTTGTGTTAGCTCCACTAACCCTCCCCAAAATCAAACAAACTATGTGTTCATTTTGGGTAAAGCTCGCAAACACTATACCCCCTCTAGGCTTACCGGTTGAAGGGAGGCTTATGGTATATACTTATTCCGCATATTATAGAATATCTACAACCAGCCTACCTCAAGCAAGAAAGCAAACCTAACTAAGTCTTCTCACAAGCGATAATCTCCATGTATGGAGTACAGAAGTACCGTAACCACAACGCTCCCCACGAAGCCCGCGATCAAGAACAAGATGAGAAAACAGTGTAAGCCACGGTTGCTTGATCGAGAGACTTGTAAGAAGGGAAGATGAGCACAAATATCAAGGGTAAGTGACAAAAAACACAACACAATGAATTTTTCCTGAGTGTGACTTGGGCGTCGGAGCTTGTCGACCGGTCTTGAGGTTTATCCCTATCTTGAAGAAAGACCCACAACACGAATATACACTTATATCTATGTGTGTGTGTGTGTTTTTTTTATACATTTTTACACATGTATATATGTCATCCAGGCAAAAAATTGTAGAGAAAAGTATTTTTTTAACCTTGTGTTTTGATCGAAAGTGCAGAAATGACCTTGTAAAATCTGAAAGTGTAAAAATAATCCTGGATTTTGTTGATCGAAATGTCAACAATCAAATTGGTCGAAAATATGTGAAATTGTCATTATACCCCTGAGTTAAAAAATTAAAAACATATATGAAAATACCCTTTCCCCTCCCTTCTTCATCTCCATCCATTTTTCATCTCTTTCCACCACCATCGTCGTATCCCTTCTTCATCTTCGTCTCTTCTTCATCCCTTTCCACCACCACCGTCGTCCTCATCTTTCTGTTAATCAGCCACCATCACCGTCCTCGTCACTTTGCCCAACCCACCACCACCACCGCTCATATCTTTCCTTGTCGATGGGTCTTGAACAACGGCCGATCTGTTCTTCGAGTTCTTGATGGGTTCTTCGACTCCCCAGCACAGGCGGCATTTCTATGCTGCTTCTTTTTGGAGCTCCTCCACCACCTTCAGCGATGATGACTTTCGGCAGAGAGAGGTGGTGGTTGTGGGTTGTATAGGAGAGGCGAATCTAGGGTTTTAGCCAGAGGCAGTGGATTTAGCCGACGGCGGGGCTAGGGTGGAACGACAGCAGGGCTTTGGTGAAGAAGCTCTCAGTGGTGGTGAGGATCTTGCCCTCGGTGGTGGTGAAGCCATCGACGGTGGACTTGGGCTGCACAATGTTGGAATTTGGCTTGGGATTCTGGGAGGCTGCGGAGAGTGGTGGGCAGAGAAGGGCGACGGGGGCTAGGGTTTATGGGCGGCAGGGGGTACCGGCGGAGCAGGACGGGACTAGGGTGAAACGTGGCGGGGAGATGTGGTGGCGGGGCACTGAGCTGGGTGGTGGCGCAGTGGGGATTAGTGGCGGATCTGGGCGGGGTTAGTGGCGCAGCGACGAAGCTTGTGGCAGCAGGTTTGAATAAGAACAACCATAGGGGTATTTTTGTCATTACATTTTTTAAATTTAAGAACATGGGTATTTTTTTTTATCTTTTCATAATTGGTCAACGCATGCATTCATTTAATCAATGTCGGAATCGTGTAATTTGGGTATAATTGCACTATTTAACAAAAAAGATAAAATTACTTCTACATTTTCATATTTTAAAACGTTATTCACGCACTTTCTCAATCTTATAGGATTATTTTTGCACTCTCCCCAAATACTTTTTCTTTGATGAATGGTGTAGATTGTGGAGTGCCCACTCTTGGTTGAGGGCATTATAGTCCTCAAAAGGTTAAACAAAAGTGTGCAAAAAGGAGTGCTCATTGCCTTGGAGTAGTTTCCAGTGATGGGTCGGGGAGACAAGGCTACACGAATTTGTTTCTAAGATTTTCTTTATTTCTCAGGCGGCTCACAATCATTTTCAAAGCCTTTTAAGAAATTCAAAAAAAAATCAACAATTAAATAGAAGAAATTAAAGAGTGGCACATCCCACTTTTACCCCCCACTGGGTCAATGGGTTTTTTTTAAGCCCATGAGTATGACACCTCATAAATAGTCAAAATTTTCTAATTTAATTAACCATGAAATATGAGAATTTATAATCATGGATCCTTGTATGATGTCACAGTTATATCACCCATGATTATCTAATATGGCCATTTAGTTATATCACTGATTAATTTTAATGTGGGCATGATTAATTCACGTTCTATAAATGTGTATAATAATGCATTTTAATTTTTTTAAATAAAAATTGGAAAATCACAATCGTCAGTTAATTTTCTCGTGAACTACTATCTTAACTGGTTCTCTGCTGAACACAAGTTCAACTGGTTCTCTGCTGAACACAAGTTCAACTGCTTCTCTCACGACGAATGTCATGACTGCTCGCGAAGTACAAACCCGGACGGTTTTCTAGTGACGAACTCTAACAACCACCTCTGGCAAAACCACAAGCCCGACGGGTTCTCTCACGAATCACAAGGCTAACTCATTCTCTTGCAACCACAAGACCGACCAGTTCTCTGATGACGAACGCCACCAACCACTGCTCATGAACCACAAGGACGGTCAGTTCTTTAGCGATGAACATCATCTGTCGCCTCTTGCAAACCACAAGCCTAGCTAGCTTTCGAGTGAACTGTACGAGTGGATGGAAAAAACGCTTGTCATCGATAAAAAAATAATAGACAAAATTTAATTGTAAATTTGAATATAAATTAAAAGTGTAATATGATTAGTATAAATACATGACGTAAGGTAGTAAAATACATTTTAGTATTAGGAAAGGCCGTCCTTTTTAAATCTTTGGAACAATACATGTATTTTTCGTTAAAAATAATGTATTTTTAATGAAAAATATTATGCATTATAAGTTAAACATTTAATAAGATGTGATTGAATGTAAGAAAAGAAAAGGCAAACAATACTGTATAGTAAAAGTATAATATTTATATTTTAAAAAATTACCGTATTCAAATTAAAAGTTACGATTTAAAGAGTACATTATTTAGGCCATATTTTCTAGAACTTATCTGAATTGATCTGAATAGAACTGAAGTGAACTGAATTTATAAAAAAAAGTGTTTTTAAAAATAGTAACCGTATGGCTAAATGAAGCTAACACCAAATTTATATATATATATATATATATATATATTGATTGCTCCATAAGTTTTAAAAATTCTTTTATTCAAGATATATCCTCATTTACAATTGCATCATCTTAATGGATCATAAATGTAGCAAAGTTGGACTTGCCTTCAATAAAATCAAGAGAGTATAATAATTTTAGCACAAACTTACTGTATAATTAGCATGAGTGATTAAGATAACGATGTTAATTAAGCCTCTCCAACGCATGCGGATGGTTGATCATCATTGTAAAATGTGATTAAGTCCACGTTAAAAGAAAGAGAAAACATATTCTAGTTGGATCACTTGCTTTGAAGATTTGTTTGACATAGATTATAAATCACTTTACATGTAATCGAAATAGATTTAGACATTTAAAGAGTACTTAAAGGAGCACTTTTAAGGCCATGTTCTCTGAAATTTATCTGAACTGATCTGATCTGATTTGAATTGAACTGGATTAAAATAAGTGTATTGAAAATAGTAATGTATGACTAATTTGAGTTAAATTTCACCAAATCATATTTACGCTGAACTGAACTGAGTTGAGCTGAACTGAATTGAATTGAGCTGAACTGATATGATTTCAATTGGATTTCAACTGAACTGAACTGAAATGCAGATCAACTCTGGAGAGGAGGACCTAAATGTAACATCATTCATTTGATAAAAGTTACTCCATTTAAGAATCAACTCTCAACCATGAACAAATTTATAAGGAGTTTTTCCCCTTCTGTATCCATATTACTTTAAGAAATTGTCATAGGAGATAAACCATACCAACTGATATTCATAACTTCATAAGCCAACTTACGTGAAAAGAAGTATCCAATCCTTAATTGAGTAACTTCTTATTAAAAACTGGTCAACAATTATAATTGATTAATAAGAAGTCTTCTTTATTAAATTTAAAAGCAGGTATTTAAAAAAACATTTTTAGGAAATGCATAAACTTAGCCCTATTTTCCAACTTTATCTGCACTTTGGTTAAATTCAGTTCAATTCAGCATAAATTTGATTTGATGAGATTTACTTAAATCTAGTCATGTCATTACTATATTCGATACATTTATTTTCAATTCATTTTAATTTGACAAAAACAATCCCGCAAAAACAAGGCCTTATCTCTCTTTTTTTAAAAGAAAATAAGTCAGATTTACGTACAAGCACGTCTAGTAGACCAAATCCGAGCCAATTAAGTTTTAATTAAGCTACTAATGTGTGTAAAATAAGCGTATGTTTTACTGTTTTTAGTGGGAAAAAAGCTCAAATCTCCTTTATCTTTTGGACCCTTTTCCCATGGTGATTTTTGTTAGTGATGTTGGTTCGGTTTGGTGCTCCAACTACTACTCATTTAAGCTTTCCTAAATTGTGCCTTAAAAGTGTTCATTGTCGAGGCAAACATAAATCATGCGGTTTTCTGCTTGTCTTGCACACGTGATGCAGTAAGCACGCTTCTCTGGAGTTTATCTGATCTGAAATAAAAAGAACTGTATTAAACTGGATTGAAATAAATTTAAATGAACTACAGATAAGATAATGTTCTCTGGAGATCATCTGAACTGAACTAAAAATAAGCATGTTGAAAAATAACTGAACTAATTTGAATAGAACTGAAATACAAATAAGTTTGGGAGAATCGGGTCTAAATTTCGCTGAACTAAACTAAAATGCAAATAACCCAGGGAGTACGGGCCCCAGTAGCCATGTTTTTAGTTCAGATACTTTTCCTAAATGATGAAAAAACCCTTTTAAGAAATGGGAACGAAATAGGAAGCGAGAAGTTATTTGTGTAAAGTCCAGATTTACTTAATTGGCAATTTGTGAAAATTATGCAAATATGAATAGTTTGTGTTGAAACATCAAGG
>JAULKK010106580.1:0-17488 GCA_032355705.1 Rubia peregrina
AATACGTGGTCAAAGTTTGACACTGTTGACTTGCCAAACAGTAAAATGAAAGCTTGGTCTGGGACGGAGGGAGTATAAAATTATTTTTAACAATGCCCGAGGACAAAAAGTTAAGCACGAGCGAACAAGTTTTCAGCATCCAAGTAGAATCAAGGCGTGTTTTGCGGAATGTGTTCCCATGTACTCCACGTATACATGCCCTTCAAAATTTCAGAAGCTTTTGGCTAATCAATGAGAATTTAATGAGAAATGAGGTGTCCAACTTTTTTTTTAAAGAGAAAGACTCATACTCCGTATGAGACTGTCTCACTATAAATTATGGTGAGATAAAGTAATAAGTAAAGTTTTAAAAATTACATAGTGTATCCGTGTCATTTCTCATCTTTAAATAATTGTATTTAAACCTCCAGTCTCACCATAAGAATGAGTGATACCGTATCACTCAACTCTATGTATTTTTTTAATAGCAGTATATCTATACGTCAATTTAATTTGTAATTCAGTAAATTTTAATTTGACAAAAAATACTTTTTACTTTACTTAATTTTATTATTCCAATTCCAATCTCATTCAGTTCAATAAATTAAATGAAAAGTAAAAGGCTCAATGGTGTATTTTTAATTTATTTGAACCTCACTTTGGTTTAGTTCAATAAATTTTAATCTGAGAATATTCTACTACTCCCGAGTCCTAAATTATATTAGGAGATTATTTTATTAGTACTCCCTCCAATTTTTTTATACCGTCACTCTTTTCCTTTTGGGCTACTGGCATATATTTTTTTTAGCAAATCCTAGATTATTTTTAGTCACTAAATTTACCTTTTATTTTTTCAATTCAACCTACACCGCTCATTTTAATTTTTTTATAAAAATTATGTGATTTAAAAGAGGGCTAATATTTAGAGATTGGAGGGAGTATCCCCTTGGGATATATATATATCCACATCTAACCTGAGTATCTGGCTACTAGTACTATATCACATCAAGTTAATGATTAATTGATTATCTCTTGCACACATCATCATATAAGATTATGACTTGATATTCTATTTATTTTTCCAGAAATACAAGTGATAATGACTCTTACTATTTAATTGTTTCCATAAGAATATATCCTGTTTTAAAGTGTTATAAACTGGATTGATCTGAATTGAAAAATAATTATTCAAATTAGAAAGAAAAAAATCAATTTTTTATATTGATATATATTTTTATTTTTGAAAAATATTCAATTTCATTAACTCATTCTATGTTTTATTATTTTATTCTATTCATTCATTTCGCTCACACAAATTTAATTATCTAATCCTATCATGTCATATACAGATGAATGAAGGGGAATATATGCGCGTATATATATATATAGTTACTGTACTACTCCCTCCGTTTATTAATTATTTTATGCGTTCAATTTCATCCATTCATTTTTTCCCACATAAATCTAGTGTGCCACTTTTAGCGAAACAAACGAAATATTTTTTTGGTTATTGTATAATAAAAGGTCAATTCCCTGAAAGCACCGCTGTAAACAACTACAGTTGTTGTATTATAACTTGGTAGGTATCTCGTTTAAATTAATACTTTTAATTTTAATTTATTGTTTTCAACTAAATTAATAAAACCTGCTCAATTATTTATCGAAACAACAACATCCACCCGGCCTAATAAATCAACAGCGCATTATATAAAATAAAACCTATAAAAACAAGAAAGGACATTACGAAAGTAAATGGGTCGACGAATAATTGTTTTATTTAAACCGCACCTATACCACAAACATTTGCTTTAATTACATAGTAATGTTGAATGCTGCCAGCTATTTTCATTTCTTGTAACGGTAAAATAGGCAATATTGTCGTGCTTATATTTGTATTTAAGTTAATCTCAGTTTAGTAATTTTTGAATGAATGTTATTTATCTTAATAATTACTATTATTATTTATTATATTTGATTGCAGTTCAACATAATTTAATTTGTTTAATTCGTTTTAAGTTGAAAACAACAAGGCCCGATAATTACGTCTACACCCTCTGTCCCAATAAAAATAGCACATTTACTTTTTTAAAAATTAAACTTTGTAAAATTTAATCCTAAATGTAAATTAATATGTATAATGCAAAATATGATGTGACATATTGTTAGATTCGTCTTGCTATCTATTTTATAAATTTTAATTTTTTATGCTAAGTTTTTATATGTAGGTAAAGATATTGATGGTCAAAATGATCATTAATGACCATGAAAAAGTAAATACACTTTTTTTGTTGGGACGGGAGAGTATATGCTTATACTTTTATTCGAATTGCAGCTTTAAAAAAGACTTGTTTTATTTTTAATTTTAAAAATATGTCATTATGATTTATACATTGGTTAAGCATTTATACTTAGCGATTCTTATCCCGCATCTCAGGTGTACCATGCATGTGCATAGTATAGTAAATTTGTATTTTAATACAATAATACGCACGTTGTAATTTTTACAGTGATTTCAATTAAATTATAATAGTGCACAACCTCACATGTATGAATGCACATTCATACAATATAAAATACAAAAAAATATCTCCAGGGATACGATGCTCATGGTACCTCAAGAATACCATATAATTTGCCTATGCTATGACGAAAAACGGGCCAGAAATATTTTTTAAAAATTAGACAAATGAGTTAAACCTATTTAAAATATCACTACTTATACTAATCACATAATATCTTTGGCCGACGAATTATATATTTTTTTTCTGAAGGAGTATGTGGGAGTCGGACACTTTTTATCTTGTTTTATTTTAGACACGGTGAGATGTCCCAAATCACGCATTAAACTATGTCATAATTTAAAATTTAAAGGGTTAAGACAAAAAAATCTAATTAATTACAGGATTGGGACAGTCTAATCAAGCTAGCCACATACGTTAAGGATTCCAAACTTGATTCGTACTTCATACTACATATAAATTGAAGAACAAAAAATATTATAAAAATGAAGATCCTAATTCTGTGAGTTACGCAATTGACTTTGCCATGTTTGGACTGAATTATGTTTTATTTTTTCAAAACTTTCTTTAGCCTTTAAAGATGAGTATAAATATAAAATATGGCGAAATGTTCTGATGAGATTTTCTAATGCACCAAACTTGTTAAAACAATGCACCGAAATTAACACTTAATGTACTCCGTATACAACACCATAAGTTTGGATATTGTAGATGAATGAAATAAGTGGATGAAATTGAATAAATCAGACCAAAAATCAAAAGTAATTAAAGAATAGTGTACACTGGCGGAACTACACCGGGCCGCCCCGGTAAACTCCGGCGAACTAAGCGAGCAATACTCTCCATGTCTTTGTTCATCCCGGTTCATTAAAATTGAAAAGGGTTCCGTCCAGGAAAGGAAATAGTCCGCCCCCGAAAATGCTTGTGTAGTTCAGTCTCTCTTAAATTTTGTTCTAGTTCCACCACTGTCTGCGTAAGATCCCACTTTTCGCTTTCGTCTATCTCAATTAAGTATCCGTATTTCTTATTTTGATTGAAAGTTATAGCTGAAATATGAACATGTCATTCTAATTTCTCTCATTAACATAAGTATGTACACATATATGTACAAACATCTAGAAATTATGGAGTAAATTAAATGGAGCCAGCTAGACTGAAAGTGCTCACAAATATATAAAAATTAAGCGGTGGTTAAATTTGGTGGAATACATAAATCTTGTAGCTGGTACCTTGACCTTATCCACACATGAGAATTGATATCATGGAGCTAATATTATGGAATTAATATTAATTGTGCATGAAATTAAGGAGCTTCTGAATTACTCCATTTCCCTTGACTTTTGTTTTGGTGTTTACGCGGCATCTTTGAGCTCATAAAGTTGGAATAATCAGAAAAGTCTGCCAGAAGGGAAAACTACCAAGAACCGCTTATTTTATTTGTTTGTTTAAAGTAACCATAAGAAACGATTGTGGCTTTATTGAGCAAAAAACAGCCTGTAATTTTAATGTTGTATATATGTGTGATTTTGAACTTATAATTAAGGATGGTAAATTTTGAATGAATATTCTCTTCATCTCATAGTATATTTACATGCATGAAATTAGGGGTGTTCATGGGTCGAGTCGGGCCGGGGCGGGGCGGGTCAGCTGTCCCGACCCAAATTGACCCAACATTTTGGACAATTTTTTAAAAAGAAAAGTGGACAAATTTATTATGACAGCCTAATATAGAAAAAGCTAAATAGAGTGATTTTTTTTTTAAAAAAATCAATCATTCCAAGGTGTTGGGAAAAATGCTCAACGGCGATTACAGTGAGTGGAAGTGACATCCAACCTAACTAGCCTCTAACACTAACCAACATATTGTAAGGATATTCAAATTACATGTCAACCCGACTGATCATCTGTACTATTACAGATCAGAGATCCAATAAATAAATGTAACATCGTCCTCAAGGATATTAACTCGCTTCTGTAAAAATCATGACCTCTTGGCGAAGAGGAGCGTATCATCATCAATAATACTACACCAAACAAGGATCTACAACAGCTGTAACACCACTTGATCTTGATCTAAAACACTGTCTATATTGTCCAATCTGTAAACACATTGAAAAACACATGTCGAGAATGGAACATCTAATAGAGAAACACAAACGAAATCACGAACACATGATCTATAAAATCATATCAGACAAAATACATCGACGTGAACAATTAGATTAAATGATCATCATAGACACATCAATCTAATCTATCAGGTCGAAGACCAATAATAACGTACGAAAACATATTCATACTTATTCAATAATATAAACATTAAAAATATATCAATCGAATAAACTATTGTTTCGCCATCTCCCCACGATCGAAGGAAGATGGGAAAAAGAAGACGGGAGGAAAAAAAACTTCGAAGGAAGAATAGGCGTGGCGGCGTCTAAGTGAAGAAAGAAAAGGGTTTTGAATTTGTGATCGTATTAGTCACATATAGAGTGACTAATTGAGTGTTAAAATTCTAAAATAAGATTTGTACTGAATCAAATGGTTAAGGCCTAATTTGTTAAAATATATCTGCATTTCATTTCATTTCAATGATCGCAGCTTAGATAAAATTAAAGTAATAGAAATGATCGTAGCAATACTAAGCCAGCATGATGGAACTTTGATGATGATTTCCATCATTCACCGCTCAATTTTTATACCATCTATCTAATTCTTACCGACATTTACAGAAAATATTCCACGTTTTTATTTCCTTGATAGCTACACACTGTAAAAGTGTGAGAGTATTCATTAGTTGCACCGAAATGAATATAATGATTGCTGCCTCGATAGTCTCCGCCCATTCTATTAAAATCGACACATTTTTGTACTGTTTTCCAATGTTAACATGCCTTTTATATTAATAATATTTTCCCCATTTATTCATTAATTTTCTCACTTTTCTTATTTTATTCTCTCCATGTTTTTTTTACTTGTATAAGAAATCATATACAAGTAATAAGTTGTCAATCTAATACAAATTTAGGTACTATCTCCGTTTAAGGTGAAAATACACATTTTTTGGGTCAACTTTCTCAACCTGTGTATTACCAAAAGTTTCAATTAGTATATAAGTAATGATATTATCATGTGAGATATTTTTCGCAATAAATATTAACTTTTTGTGTGTAACTAAAGTCATTAATGATCAAACGTAGCTGTGGAGAGTTGGTTTTATGTGTGAAATTTCAGATGAAACAATAAGATTTGAGAAATGTATTCTTCTTTGAGAAAATCTTGGGAAAGGCGGCATGTTCATAAACTCATTGACAGTCCACTGTACTTTTTAATATAAAATTTGAATATTATATTTTTAAAGTTAAAACAAGTAATAATGTATATTTGAATATGACAATAATTTATATTTGAATATGACAAATTATTTTTAAATTTATATGTAATTTAACAAATGCAGTTATGAAATAAAAATATATATGAAATGTCTATAAATTTATGAACATGACGCCTATCACAATACCCACTCTTCTTCTTTTACCAGTAATATTAATCCATGAAGCTATAATAACTTTTTGGAGTACCTTGCTTTCTCAAAACGAAAGCATAACATGGACAAAAGCACCATTGATTCGAGGAGATGTGCTAGACAATAAGAAAGGTAACAATAAATCATATTCATTGGGTCCCTCTTCATTTGAGTAAATTGCGTCATCTGGTTAAATTTATACTTCCACGATTTCATTATTTTAATCATGTTTATATGCTGATGCTACTTACAAAAACACAACCCTTTATCTTGAACTATTTGTGAAGAATAAATCATTGACATCACTAGTAAATAGGCAATTTTTTGATAACCCACTACAAAGTGGGGAGGGTGAATTCGATAGGAGGTTGTACTGTTCGGACTGCATAACTAATCTCAATCAATATTAGTATGATATTGTCCGTTTTGGATCAATCTCGCACGATTTTAATATTAGGTCCAACTTAAAAAGGCTTCGTAATAATGTGGTGATACTCTGACTAATACAATGATCAATTACTCTTTCAACTTTCAATATGAGACTTGAATTGAACACATCCAACAATCTATCCCTCAAACCAAGGACCACACAACGGTGACCTTCATCCCTGCAGACCATCTTGTTCTGCCATTACACCTGTGGAACACGCTACCTTGGGGTCAGGCAGACATTCAGCACAAGGGCACAACTGCCACCGCCAAGGGCACAACCACACGAGGCACACACAGTTTCCATCCCAAGCACAATCATGACTTCGACACCACGTGTTGGGATTGCATAGCCCACCTCATCCAACAAAGTGTATAATATTATCCGCTTTGGACCAAGGTTGCACGATTTTGATTTTAAGTCTAATCTCAAAAGATCTCATACTAATGTGGTGGTCTCTCACTAACAGAGTATTCAAATTTTAATGTGGAAATTGGACTGAACACACCCAATATGCCCCTAGGTGGCCAAGTTTAACACTTTCTTATACATCATTAATTTAAAATGAGACTCGACTCTGTTAAAATTTCAAACTTTATGGGAACTCACTTATCACTACTCACCTGCCACCATCTTTATTGGTCCCTACCCATTTCTTTAATCCCTTTGACCTTTTTACCCTTGTGGTTATGGGGTGCTACGGTAAATTATGGCTGATTAAATAAAGCCTCCCCTTTGCCATAGGATTCGATTTGCTTCGTACTTCGACCTGCTAAGCAATGTCCGTATTCCCTCTGCACTCGCTTTTCCCAATATTCACTAATCACCTTCTTAATCTTTTGTTTTTGGCATTTTCTTGTCTTAATCTTATAATTTGTTGGGTGTGTTCAACTCAAGTCTCATATTGAAAGTTGAGAGGATGATAGTTCCCTATATAAGTTAGAGTCTCCACAACATTAGTATGAAATCTTTTGGGGTTGGACCTAATAAAACCGTGCATGCTTGACCCAAAGCGAACAATATCATACTAATGTTAATTGTGGTGAACTAGGCAGTCCTAGCAAGTGGTATCAGAGTCATGGTTGTGCTCGGGACGGAGACTACATGTGTGCCAAATGTGGAGGACCTCAGGTGTGCCCTTGACGGTGGCAAGAGTGCCCTTATATCGAAAGTCTGTCAGATCAAGGTGGTTGTCAGGTGGCATGTCCCGTAGATGTGGTGGCAGTGCAAGATGGTCCGCAAGAATGAAGGACGCCGTTGTGTGGTTCTTGGTTTAAGGGAGAGATTGTTGTGTGTATTCAATCGAAGTCCTACATTGGAAGTTGAGATGATGAAAGTTCCCTATATAAGTTAGAGTCCCCACCACATTAGTATGCTACATTTTGGGATTGGATCTAATAAAACCGTGCAGACTTGGTCCAAAGTGAACAATATCATACTAATGTTTGTGGTGGAATTGGCAGTCCTAACATATTTAACCTCCTCTCTTTCCACCTGTTGCCTAGCTTTAACGCTTTAACTCTCTTCTGCTTAATTACTTATAATCAACAACCTTAATTAGTTGGGAGTTCACTGTTCCGTATTAATTTCATCTACTTAATCTGGTGGGTTAATTTTGACTGGACCCGACATTAACCCATAAGAACTACTTCCGTGCAGAATTAAGTAAGGATTCATTTGATAATTGGTCAACCAATTAGCAGTCTAGTTTGACTGTGTTAACATTGTTACATTAGCAAACGGTGGATCTATAATTTACCCTCCTATAAAAATTACATGTCATCTTTACAAAGCATCTATTATGTCTTTTTTTCTACCATGCATCTTAACGGGTATGATTTAATCTGATATAATTTCAACTAAAAATAAGTATATATTAAAAATCAGTACTGTTTTTTTAATAGTTAATCGGGTTTATAGGGTTCCCGGCCCTTTTCTATTAAAACTCAGTCGTTGCTAAATTTGGCATACAGTGGTGCCCGTAGGCTTACATGAAGTGGTGCCCGAAGGCTTACATGAGAGAGGTGTCCGAAGGCTTACATGAGAGAGGTGCCCGTAGGCTTACATGAAAGAGGTGCCCGAAGGCTTACACATAAGCCCTAATCGATATTACAATTCAAATCCGAAAGCTTATGTGGCAATGAGAATGACTCCAGAGAAATGTCCAAAGGTCTAACAAGTCAGTATCTTCTCTGTGTCTGAAAGCTGCCAGCACGGCATATCTAAAATCGAAACTAAAAGAAAAATGCGATGGAATAGATCTGATCATCCTAAAGTGTAATGCCCAAGGGCATCTAATTATCCGACAGGTAAAGCAAGCAAGGATCTAAACCTATGGTGTCACTGTTAGTGAAACGGAGGAAGTATTTATTCATATATTTTCTTCTTTATCTATAATTACTGGGTGTATTACATCATTACTTGTATGATCTCGCATGTACAAATTCAACATTTTGACAAACAATCCCTTTTGAAGTAAGAGGAAGAATAGAGGAAACATTTAAGAGACTGTGGCCATGTTTGGCAATTAGAGCAGCGAATAGTGGAAATCAGATTCCACGAAACTGATTTAATTAGTTAATTATATTAGTTGTATGATTATTTGATATCATTGCATGATAAAACTAACTGATAGTCGATAGCAATTTGGTTAAATAATCTGGTTAAATAACATAAGAATTTGAATATACTCCTATACTTTTTATTAATTAACCACTCTAAATAAGTAGATAATAATATTAATTAATATATCATTTATTGTTTATGAAGTATTGTTATCAATAAAATATCTATTAATTTTAAATTATTAAATCACTAATTTCTCGATATATTACCTCTGTCCCACTTCAAGCTGCAATTTAACTATTCATTTAGTAAAAAAAAGTTAACCTTAACCCTAAAATTGAATTAGTATATAAATATAAAAACTATAATTCCTTATAATATTTTTTTCTTCAAAATATTAACTTTTTACAATTTTTAATTATCCTTAATGAAATTAAGGATCAAACATTTTTCAAGTCAACTGATGAAAATTAAAGTGTGTGGCTTGAAATGGGACAGAGGGAGCACCAATAACTTTAATTTCATACAATAATGGACTATAAAATTTTACTTTTTAAAAACTACATGTTACGGAGAATTCAAAGACACCTCACATGATGTCCGTTATTGTATGCAATTAAAGTTATTAATGGTCAAATATGCCTTGAAAATGTTTGCAGTCAAACGAAACCAATGTTAGAAAACACGGGGAGTAGTAAAATGCATTTACTTCTCTCTTTTTTTTAAAAATCAATCATTCCAAGATGTTGGAAAAAAAATACTCAGCGGCAATTACAATGAGTGGAATTGACATCCAATCTAACTAGCATCTAGCAATAACTAACATATTGCAAGTATATATAAATTGCATGTAATCCAGACTGATCGTTTGTACTATCACAGATAAGAGATCTAATAAAAAACTGTAATATCGTTCTCGGAGATATTAACTTGCTTCTAGTAAAAATTATGATCGTAGAGAAGCGTAATTTGCATTTACTTGTAATAGAGAATGTAGACCGGCAACAAGTCGTATTCCTAATGATTTGGCCAAATTTATTATTTTTTCACAATCATTG
The DNA here is from genome assembly GCA_032355705.1 of Rubia peregrina. NCBI lineage: Eukaryota > Viridiplantae > Streptophyta > Magnoliopsida > Gentianales > Rubiaceae > Rubia > Rubia peregrina. Next base: position 10,078 of record JAULKK010106580.1, read on the forward strand.
TGTAAGAAATTTTTTCTGATCGTAAGTTTATTTAGAGCTCAGTTCAAACGTAGTAGTATCAATTTAGTTTCAATATGCTTATATTTATTTAAATTTGATGCGATTAGATAGGACAACATAATTTAAATGACAGAAGGACTGTTAGAACGTAGCCTGAGTGACAGAAGAAGTGAGGTTGATTTAATCGAGATAAATTATTCCCTCCGTTCCAGACTAAACTGTACAGAATTCTTTTTCCACAATTTTCAAAAAATATGTTTGACCGTTAATATGTTTAAGTACATATAATAACAACAAATAAAAAGTTGATGTTTATGAATTACTCAGTACAACGAATCCAACAATATCACATACAATAATGTTAAATTATATTTATTTATTTAAATATGTGATCAAAGTTTAATAAAATTGATGGTCAAATAATAAGTACGCAGTTTGGTTTAGGCCTGAGAGCAACTCCAATGGTTTCCTCTATCTTTCCGTTGCTACAGTGTATTTACTCCAATGGTTTACTCTATATTTTCTTCTTCATTTTTCTTCATAAAATTATTTTTTTAACTTTTGAATATTTATTATATCATAAACTTATCTCAATTATATTTTTGCTCAAAATTTTATTTACAAATTCATAAAAAAATTCAAAATAAATATTTTTCATTGATAAAATACTTAAAATCACACTTGATAATTAATGATACAACACTTCAAGAAATAAAATACATTAACATGATATTTTATAATTTAGAAAAACAAAATTGAGATTACATTAACATAATATTTTATAATTTATATGTTTTTTATTATTACAACATAATTTTCAAGTACATTTTTATATATTAGTTCACACACTAATTTTATACATGACTTATTTTTCTCAATACAATTTTACAAATAATAATATCTTCAAAATATTTTTATTAAAATAATATTGTTAATGAATTTAGACGTAAATAAATTTGAGTGATAGATCATCGAGTTTGAATAAATAATATTTTAAAATCAATTTATTTTAATAATAAAATGACCAATGCATAATTTTTTTAATAAAGAATAATGAAAAATTGGATTTGATTGAAGTCAAATATTTTAGAAAAGAAAGTAAAATATAAAAATAATTAAAAGGAAGCAAATAAAAAATCAGAAAACAAATAATTCAAAAATAAAACAAATGGAAACAAATTGCAAATACAAAAAGGAAATTTTTAAAAAAAAACCTTACCAATTTTGCTACAGTACCACGCCATATATAGCGGGTACTGTAGCTGCGCCAAAAAATCAAACGGCATTATTGCGTGCCGTTGGAGCCATTTTTTTGGCTTTTTTGCTTGTCAAACATTAAGTTCCCGCACCGTTGGAGTTGCTCTTAGCCTCAAAAATGGATTCTTCATTAGCCCAAATTGCATCTTCATCAGCAACTATGATCCCAGGAGAAAACTCACACTTGGTAGACTCATCATTGTGTCCTATTTCACCCAAGTCACTGTTTGGAATCTGTTGAGAAAGTTGTGTGCTAGGAACCTCATCATCCATACTCTCTGGTTCACCAACTAGTATGACCCCGTCAATCTCCTTCAATTCCTCTACAACACTGTTTCTAGTAGCAACATTCTGCCCACTTTTTTCACCATCCTACGATGCTGCCTCATTGACCTTTCCACATTCTGGTAATAACTCACAACAACAGGGTCAGAATCCTTCTTCTTACGCCTCTCTGGAGCTTTATGTTTAAGAACTTTTCCTGGCCTCTTTCTACCCCTCACCCTCTTATTATCATAACCAGGCTGCTCCCCAACCACTCTCTGATCAACTTCCATAGATTCCTCACCACTAGGGGTGGGCAAAAACACCAAAAATTGAATTATCCAAATTCGAATAACATGAACCGAATTTAATATACTGTTTTTGGATATTCAAATTGAAAAAAAAACAAATTCTTAATATGGTTTTGGATCAGTTTTGGATATTAAAACTCAAACTGAAACCCGAACCGAATACCGAATTGTAATTAACTAAATAAAGTATATATAATAATAATTAAACTTTAAAACAAAAAATATAAATTTGTAAAAAAATTAAATTGGAGGACCAATCTTTATATTTAAAAATTATCCCCAAACTCTAAACCCTAAGTAAGTTTGGGGAAATACGTAAATAATATAATTTACCCTAAGTTTTTGGAGTGTTTGGTAACTTAAGAATGTGAAGGATTTGAAAATGAATATTAAAACAAACTATTTTTCTTTAATCCTAAATGTAATGCTATAATTTGTATGGTTGAATTTGTTTTGTACTTATTAAATTTTTATTTTGAAAATTTTACATATTTTATTATAAATTAACTTATACGATTTTAGTAATTATTTATTAAAAAATTACCATCAATTCGGTTTATTCGGGTTGTTTGGTCGAATAATTTGGGTTATTTGGGTTATTCTGGTTGGTTTTGGGCTTTTTAGAGGCAAAATCGAATAACTCAAACCGAATAAACCAAAATGACGCCCACCTCTACTCACCACAAGGCCAAGACTGATAATTCCAATAAGGACCAAATAAATACACATCGACTACTCCATTTTAACCCCTATACATGTTATGTCCTTCGATTGTTCAGAAAATAGAATCAACTTATCCATGTCTATTGAATTGAAGCTTACCCGCCTGTCAAGATACACTCCAAATAACCATCTCATATAACCCAAATAGTTGTATGTAGAATCTAGCCTACCCAAATTGAAATCATGAGCTTCACAAAAATTGGCCATATACACTTATCCACCAACATATATTGGAATGGGGTCCCATGTCATGTACCCATGATAGTGTATTCTAATAGAGAACCAATTGCTACCAGGAGCTGAAAATTAAACAACACTGAATTAATATAATAAAGGGTATTGTACAAATATAACCCTATATAATTGAGAAAGTGCAGATATAACCCTCAGTTAATTTTTAGTGCAAATATAACCCTGACTATTGAATGAAAGTGCAAATATAACCCTGTGATGCTATTTCCAGCGTTGACTCACCTTTTCCGGCAGTTGATCGACCTGTAAAGACCATATTACCCTCGCACCCACCACACCACCACCTCCACCGCCACCCATCGCCGTCGTCGCTGCCGTCGGATTCTGGATTTCCACCGCCACTGTTGCGCCTACTCTCCCACCGCCGCTCGTCCCCGTTGTCACTCCCCGCCGCGACTAGGGTTTTCGCTCCGCCTTGCTCCCCCGTCGATCGTCCCCGTCGCCGCTCCCCCATCGCGACTAGGGTTTTCGCTCCGCCTTGCTCCCCCGCCGCTTGTCCCCGATGACTAGGGTTTTGCTTTGATTTAGAGTGGCTGGTGTGGCGGGCTCCGAAGAATACTTGGGTTTGAGCTCCGCCGCTTCGATTTGCCGGCGAGTAGGAGAGGGTGACTGGTGTGGCGGGTTGCAGGGTGGCGGGGTGGCGTCGTATTAGGGGAGGTGGCGAGGAGCAGCTTTGAGGAAATACGAGCGGACGGCATCGGTGCTGGCGGCGCGGGCGATGACGACGGTGGCGTTCGACGAAGAAGAAGAAGACCAACCAGGGGTAAATTGGACTTTTCACTAAAATTCGGCGTCCAATTATTTGAAAATGTTATATTTGCACTTTATCTCATTATGTATGGTTATATTTGCACTTTCGTCAATTATGTAGGGTTATATCTGCACTTTGCTCTATATTTTATTTGTTATTGTTTCTTTTACCTTTCTTTTTTATGATATTACTTATATTATAATAGTTTCATATTAATCTTTGTACTTAATAATTAAGATGGTAAATTTGTTCCTAATAAAATTCAAATTTAACTCTCATTTATTAAACCTTTATTCAAGGAAGACATAAATTCGAAAGATTGTTGATAATCAATGCATAACAAGTTTTTATATGAGATAAATTTGATGGAACAAAGAAGCACAATATTCATTTGTTTGATCACCATTAAATTGAAGAGTCCGCTCTTGAAAGACGGTATTTTCATATGTTATAGAAAAAATTAAAAAATTAAATTGTAAATTAGAAGAAATTAAAATAAAATTTATGAATTACATTAATTGAGTTATAACCTTATAACCACTGCATGTTCTATAATAGAATTTTAATATTATAATTTAAAAAATTACCTTTTTCTAAATCTAATTAAATTACATCTTACTCCATCTTGTCATATACTTATATAAAGACCGTTTTCCCAATATTTGACATAAATTAAAAGGCAAAGTTTTGAGATAGACCGTCTTTCCATAACCTTATGGAAAGATGGGATTTAATTAAAATAATAAAAGGTAAAAGATCTTAGTTGCAACATTAAAGTTTTATTATGCAACGTGTAGTAGTTATAAAGTTTATAACCCGATTCATGCAACCCAAAAATTTTATTTTGATTTCTTTTAATTTACACTTTAAACCTTGGTCTTTCCATGACTTATGGAAAGACCGTTTTTCAAGAGACGCACTCTAAATTATAAATATATAATAGACACAATTCTATTTTTTGAATCAAAATAATATAAAGAAATGTGCCATTACATATCATAACTATTATGAAACCTACAAACCATATCATCAACCAAATGCACAAAATAAAGGCACATTTCTTTTGGAAATCTAAAACAACCGATAACCAACCTGGGAGAACCTGGAGGTCTTTTGACAAACTATGTTTTTCTTTGAAGAAAATGGACTTGGTTTTAAAAATCTTCACCTAATGATAAAATGTTTTTCTTTAAAAGAATGGTGGAAGCTTCAACATTGAGATTCACTATGGGCTAAATTCATGTGCTCAACACCACCCAGTCATCAAACAACTAGAACTTGGAAAAGAATTACGGAAGTGGATTATTTGGCCATTAAACATACTCAGATCAATATAGGGAAAGGATCAGTTTCTTTTTGGGATTCAAACTGGACAGACTTTGGTCCTCTGATCAATAAATGGAATCCAGATAGTGAACAACCATTCCCCCACCTCATATTTGCTGATTTCATCTCACAGCCAACTGCCTTTCTAAGCACACTTCAGAATTATCTTTCGAATCAAGTTATCCATACACTCAGTATCGATCATAAGATTTTTCTTGACTATGAAGATAAAATTATTTGGAAACCAAATTCTAATGTAATTATCTCTCTTAAATATTCATATGAAATTATCAAACCAAAAAGATACACTGTACACAGTCTTTCGATCATCTTTGGTTTAAGCTTCTGCCAAAAAATAAGCATAACGAATTGGAGGCTGTTGAACAGGCTAATCCCTTTCCCAGGTGTGCTTGAAAATTTCACATTTAATATACCTTCAATATGTTGTTTTTGCAAACAAGAATCTGAGAGTATTCGTCACTCTTTTAACAGTTGCACTGTTATCGAAGAAATAGGGGACAAAATTGACAAAGTATTTGACAGAGCTTCCCATTCATTTGAATACTTATGGGAAAGATTGTTTCATTATTGAAATCTGAAGTTGTTTTCTCCTGAATTTAATGATCTCATCAAGATCATTCCATATTTATGTATCTTATTTTTTGGCATGCTAGAAACAACTATTTCTTCGACCAAATCAAACCTAATACTCACATAATTTTCAAGAAAATCTGATTGCAATTGAATAACTTATGGATTGGATTTGGTATAAGATGTTTATGGAATCTGACATCAGGGATACCCAGACTGTTCATTTGCAGGTCTAAGAAAAATGTAGAAGAAAAAATGGTTCATTGGAAGGCTCTTGCTCACTTCAAGCTGAATACGGATGGTTCAATGCTCAAGAATGGGAACACGGGAATTGATTTTATCATCAGAGATCGTAATGGGAACCTAGTACAATCAGCAGCCAAGCCAATCCCATGTTGTAGCAATCTTCAAGCAGAGTTAAAAGTGCTCCAATACGGGGTGAATGCGGCTCGAAATTGTGGGATCAAATATATTTAAATCGAATGTGATTCTAAACTACTGGTGAAGATAGTGATAATTGATTTTAAAATCCCTTGGCAACGTAGTAATGATATTCGTCAAGTTTGGGAGCTTCGTCACCATATGGTCTGGACTATTCGCATATCTATAGAGAAGCTAACATTGTTGTTGATGCATTGGTGAGGATTGCAAGTGCTAATAAGGTAAACTCTTTCTTTGTTTTTGTGGGCCTGCCTCCAGAAATAAAGGGGATGATTCATCTTGACTCAATTTCATTTCCATATATTAGGAAACTTAATAATGAATGTACTGAACTCCTTTATTATTACACATTTTTTGTATCCTACAGGCCATTAGGATATATTTTGTAATCTTTCCACATCTTTATGTGAGCTTGAGAATCTGTAGGACTAGATAATAACCATGTACAGATGAAGGATTCTCAGGTTCTATTCACAGAGGTAAGGCTTTATGTCCCCCTCTTTCTTTGTATTTATATATTTATTATTAATAAACGGGTAGGGTTCTACCAAACCCCCACCATAACATGTGGTTTTTAAAAAAATTATTTATTGGTCAAAACAGTATAAATTGCAATTACATTGAATTATTTACATATGACTATTTTTTTCCTATTAATTTTAGGCATGGCTGACGTCAGCCCTACCGACATTATCCAAAAATTAAAAAGAAAACTAGTTTAAATAGAAAATCCCAGTGGCGGCGATTGTGTTTCGCCGTCGGTATCACCGTGATTACCACGAAATTGATTTCAAGCAAATTCTTTTTCCACACACGTCCAAAGAGAATTTACCATATTACGGATCACACTAAGTAAGGAAAACTAGAATTTATCACTCACTTCGTTCCAGTTCAAAGTGCACAACAATACTTATCACGATTATCAAAAAAATATGTTTAACCGTTAATATGTTTATCTATCACTACAAAAAAAAATCTCCACTAGTGACACTTTTTTTAACAGTACAGACATTTAAAAGTGTCGCTAAAATGATTAGTGATGCTTTGTAAAGTCCCTCTATTTAGCGTGTCACTAAAATACTGTGACATGCATGAGCGTCACTAAATTACTGTGATATGAATGAGTGTCACAAAAACTGTGACATGCATGAGCGTCGCAAAGATTAGGACATGCATGAGTGTCGCAAACTTTATGACATGCATGAGTGTCGCAAACTTTATGACATGCATGAGCGTCACAAAAATTAGGACATTTAGAAGTGTCACAAACATTGCTACATTTAGAAGCGTCGCAAAATGTATCTTGAGCATAAAAAAGAATTTTTATGATTACAATTCAGCCCTTCAAACTTACAATTCAGTATGTCTATTTCAAGTATTTGCAATTCAGCACCCCAACTTCCAATAACTACTATTCGACCCACATAATTTCAATAACTTCACCACATTTATCAAGTCAACCATAAATTTCAAATAATTGCAGTAGAAATATGAA
>JAULKK010106686.1:0-17488 GCA_032355705.1 Rubia peregrina
AAAAGTCTTCAAGTCTTCATGATGGAGTCTTCAACGTCTTCAAGTCTGTGATAAATACCTCGTCTCACAGAATTCCCTTTATAAGTGTCAAGGCGATAAAGTTGCTTTGAACTCCGATAATGAGAATTTGAGGTAAAACATAGTCTTCAAGGCACCAAAGTATACCAAAATGATTACAAAAAGAAATCAAAATATCCACATAAAATGGACACATCAACCCTTCATCATTCTTCACACCCTGTGGGCTGGTCTTGGCATTTTTGACTTGAAATGGTACGAGAAGTGTAAAATAGAGCGTCCCACCCCAATACTTTGGCATGGCCCAAGCCAGGTGATATTTTCCGTGCTAAGGCCCTCTGACACGAGTCGTGCCGGTTAGTGCAGAGAATGCTAGATTTTGGTCTGCGCCGGCCATGGTTGGTTCCTTTGGAAAACCTCTTCACTCCACAACGAGTGAACCGTTGGTCTAATTCGGGTGTTCTTGTTGGTAATTTTATAGCACTCAAGAAGAAAAATCTAGTGGTGACACCATCAAGTGCTTATTATTCTCAAATATTTCTTAGAACTTCGTGCAACCTTAAACAACGATCCCTCTGTTTCTTCTTTGTCCTTTCTTTGTCCCAATTCCTTCTACTACCATGGTTTGGAGTTCCTTACCTTTGATCTACATTCGACCTTGCGAATTGCCTTTGATATCTTCTACCATCCTTGCGAATGACCTTTTAATATCTACTACCACCCCCTTGGATAGCCTTACACCAAATAAAATGAAAAGGTACTCATGACCAACCTAATAATGGGATCAAATAGGAACATGTAGGTGCCCATGAATACAAAGTGTTCACTAGTCTCAATTAAGTCTACAAAATGCGGGATTTCGACAAGAAAACCAAAAGTAGTCATCTAAAATCTTTATCGTGCAAACCTAACTAAAACTAGAAATCAACCAAACAAAAGATGATAATAAATGTGATAAATGCACTGGCTAAAGTATGCATAATGGTGCACATCGGATGCTATTATTGTTCATAGGTTGATTATTTAGTAAGAATGGTTCTTGATTGAATTGCCTTTATGTTGAGATAACATGATTTGAAATTTTGTGGCTACTCATGAAGGAATGATATTTTTGAATAAATCTTAATGCATGCCTTTGGTTATCTTTGCATTTCCACACTTTTTATTGTTATGAATAGGATGACTCCAAAGAGGAAAATGTCAGAAAAGGTAAAAGCTTCCAGGGGTGACAAGGGGAAGAAACCAGCCAAGGTTGGAAGACGAGAGCCGACAGCCTCTCTTCCTCCAAAACCTGGGGTTGTTATTGATGAATTCATGGGTTTGACCAAAATTTGTGGGGGTGCGGCTCGGCAGTGCAGGTACCTAAGATGCCTAATTGAGACTTTGGGAGATCTAGGCCTATTGAGCCCTTCATGTACTTATTTAGTAGGATAAGCCTAGCGGGTTTCTTGGACAAGAACTCAAAGATATATATTCGATGGAATATGGAGAAAATGAAGGACGGTGAGGGGAAGAGATTCATCTGATTCCACTTGGATGACACTGAGTACACTATGTCACATTAGGAGATTGCCCAAGTGTTCGGGTGAAAGTATAGGAAGAATATTCCAAGGACTCACTAACAAGGCCTTTCATTCTCATTGAGCAATTTTCGGAGAATCCTTTCGGGCATGTAGAGTAATAAACTTTGCAAGAGCTCGACGATTGTCCATCCAGCATTGCATTATGTTCACCGATCGTTAGCCATGAGAGTGTTCTGCCATAGGGAGAACTCCTTGTGCCCAGGTTTAGATGTCCAAGTCCATTAGACGATAACTTTGGAAGGGAATTTTCCACCAACATTGTTGTGTCTTTTGTGGATGAATGTCTTGCGATGGGAAGCAAGAAAGGTGGCAAGATTCCCATTGGACGTATAGTTGGACTTCTTGCCCAACACTTGGACAATCTTGTATCTTTTTTATTTGCAATGGCAAATTTGGGTCGTTAGGGGACACAATACATGATAGAAGGGCTGGCAAAAATAGGTATGGTGGCCACCAGAACTTTAGAGAATCTCTTCGTATGGCTATATAGAGGCTCCTTAGTCTGCAATTTAATGATTCTCTCCCAGTTAGAGCATACAACTATTGACCTGGACACGGTGTTAGAAGACCTTTTCATAGCCCCTGATATGAGGTTGGAAAAATATTTCTATGGTATCCTATCAAACTCGGATATCGATGTCGAGGAGGAGACAATGAGACCCCACTTAAAGAGCCGGTTAGCCGTACCAAGACAAACATAGATTTTCTTGACCAATTCCACATATTTGGGGAACAACTTGTAAGCTCTACCCAAATTTTGGCGGACACTAGCCATGCAGTGGGCGGATTGAGCTTGCAATAGGAAGAATTTTGGAGTAGGCTAAGTTCTATGGAGGTTACCTTGCATATTTGGGGGTTTAGGTTAGAGTCCATTGAGCGGGAGATAAAGGAAGAGTTTTCCATTGTAGATGCAAGATTGGATGTCCAAGAAGTATCCATTGAACAATTGATTGAGAGATTTCACATCTCAAAGCTCGAAGGTTTCAAAGAAGTAATTCCTATTAAGAGGCAAGAAATTTGCCAAGAGGAGAGAGAAGGAAGTACGAGACTAGACACTTGAGGATGGACCCTTCGGGTCACATGAGGTAGCATCACTACTTTTCTTTCTCACTTATGGTTTTTATTGATCCAGACAATGAAAAGTTCAAGTGTGGGGAAGGGAATAGTGAAACACTTAGGAGTTTACATCTTGGGATTCCTTTGCGTTTTTGGTGTTGCTTTAATTGTTATTTTCTTTGGTTTTGGGAAGTTGGTAGAATCTTTGGTGGTTTGATATTTAGGTGATTATCATTTAGTTATGGAATGTTTTGGGATGAACACTTTGGTGGTATAATTTTTCTTTGGGTTATTTACATATATAACCCTGACTTTAGGCTGAAAGTGCCAATATAACATTGCAATCTCAGAAAGTGAAAAAATAACCATACCTTATTATTGTATGTGCCAATCTAACCCTAACTTTTGAAGAAAAAAAATGTGCCAATATACCTAAATTCTATCTTTCCAGCATTGACTATGTAAATTCCAGCAAAGAGAAAAATGAAATAAAAAATTACCCTTGAGCTATAATATATTTTTTGGCCAAAATACCCCCTCAGAGTTATACCTGGTTATTTTAAAACATAGTCAATAAAGTAAGGGTTATATCCGCACTTCCGATATAAAGACAGGGTTATTTCGGCACATAGTCAATAAAGTCAGGGTTATATCTGCACTTCTAATATAAAGATAAGGTTATTTCATTACATAGTTAATAAAATGAAGATTCGTCTTCTTCCCTTCCTCACTCCTCACAGAATTCAAGATGTGACATCTCCCCATTTTAGCTTCTTCCATCGCCGGAAGCTTCTCCTATCAATTTTAGTACCTCATAGTACTTCCCATGTACATTTTAAAAAATGAAATAGCCCTGCTTGAACTATTGTGTAAGGGAACTTCACAGATTTTGAAGTAGCTGTAATGATGAAAAAATAACAAAACAACTTCAATATCAATTTTAATCCATGCCCAATTTTCCAAAATTTTGATTTCCCCCAAATCTGACCTAGGGCTCGAATATGACAGAGAATTATTTTTTACCTGCGACGGAGAGTCGAAGCAGGACCACTGGATGTGGTATTCAATGAGGAAGAAACGAAGGAGTTTCAACGGCGATCAGGCGGAGAAGAAATGGGAAGAGGAGAAATTCGAAGGAGAAGCGGTCGGATGATGCCTCGGTTTCTGTGCTTTGGGCTGAAGAAAGTAGGAAGAAGGGTGGAGCGGGAAGAGATTCTGGGGAAGAATAGAAAATGCAAGTGGAAAATAGGACAAAAGCAGAAATACAGTAAGGGCCAAGAACGTCATTTCATATTTTGTGACCTTTTCCTTTTTAAAACTATTTTCACCTTACTTCGACAGTAAACTAGTTGGCAAAAAAGTCAATGTGGTCAAGGGTTATTTTAGCACTTTCTAAGTTAGGTGGTTTATATTGGCACTTTCAGCCTAAAGTCTCGAGCACTTAGACCCTTTTTAATTCAAGGGAAAATGGGTTTTTCCTTAAAATCTAGCCATAAATCAGTTGACTAAAAAATAAAACGAGTCAAATGTTATTTTGGCACTTTCTGAAATTACAGGGTTATATTGGTACTTTCAGCCTAAAGTCAGGGTCATTTTAGCAGTTAACTCCTTTTCTTTTTCACTATATTTTTGTAATATGAAGCCCAACTTTGGGGCATTTTTTGCTACACAAAAATATGAATTTTTTAAAAAATGAATATATATATATATATGTGTGTGTGTGTGTGTGTGTGTGCGTGTGTGTGTATATATATGTCAAGCTAAGTTTAAAACCCAAAACAAATTTAGGCAAAAATGAGAAGGATGGTCGAATAGGTCGGAAGACCTAGGTAAAATGATAGGCTTGGCCCGGCTATGTTGGAAAACCTAGGAAAAAAATTAGAGTTCATGTGGGAAAATGTGAGATGGTGAGCTCATCATATGTGAATGCTAGGATAAAAATATGAAAGAACTCCTATGCAAAATGAGATAAATTGAGAGAAAATGAAATCTAAGTTCAGGACCCTCCGGCATGTTCTTTGGTTGTGGCTAAGTTGAGAATCTTGTGTTATCCTTAGTTACAACCAAGTTGAGGATCTTGTGGATTATCCTTGGTTGTTTTTTTTGAAACAACTCTTGGATTCCTATTGGCGGACTATTTGGAGGAGTATGCTAGTTCAACACTTACCTTTTGTGCTCACCTTTTTCTTCACAATATTTTCAGTGGTTAGGTTACTTTAGTATCTTTAGGGAGTGTGAGAGATGTGAGATTCTTACTTCCTTGGGGGAACTAGGGTACCTTGGGAATAAGTTGAATGTATTAGCTAACTTCTTTTTGCATGCCAGATTTTGCTTAGATATTTTCTCATTTTTGTTCACTCGAGGACGATTAAAGGTTTAAGTGTGGGTGAATTAATGTGCACCATTATGCATTCTTTAGTCGATGCATTTAAACATTTATTACCATATTTTATTTGGTTGATAGCTAGTTTTAGTTAGTTCGCACCACAAAGGGTTTAGATGACAATTAATGGATTTCTTATCTAAATCCCAAGTGTTGTAGACTAAAATAAAGCTAATGGACATTTTGTGTTCACGAGCACAAAGATCTTATTTTTTAATCTCATTAGTAGGTTATTCGTGAGTACTATTTCATTATCTTTTATAGAAAGACATTCGTGAGGTTGGTAGTACTTGTTTGAAGGCCATTCGCAAGTATGGTAGAAGATACCGATGGCCATTCACAAGGATAGTAGTAGATTGAAAGCCACAAACTCCAAAGTGTGATAGTAGATGGAATTGGGACTAAGAAAGGATGATTTATAATTCAAGAAGGCCACGGAAGAAAAAGAGGGATCTTTATTCAAGGGTGGAACAACTATGAGAAGAATCAGCCATTAAGAGTGGAACCACTGGATTTATCTTCTCGAGCATTATAAAATCAACTACAAGAACTCTAAAATCTGATCAATAGTTATCCCGTAGTGGAGAAAAATGTCAGCCGATTGGAACTAGCCACAACCAGAACTGACCGCACAAAGCCGTGTTGGAACTTAGCACGGCCCATTCCAATTGAAAAGGCCCACGTAAAGAGCTCTTGGCAAGGCCTGTTCCACCCAGCACGAGTCGTGCTAAGTTCCAGCACGGACCGTGGCCGTCCCGGCTGGCTGTGAAATCCAAGACTCCTTTTCATTCCATAAATCAGCTAAGTATGGGTGTGAGACATTCCAATTTACATGACCCACGATGTTTCATGTCACAAATGCCAAGACCAGACCACATGATGTGAAGAATAACGGAGGGATGCAATGGATTACTGAGAAAAATGAGGTTCCAGCCGACGGGGCATGCCAAACAATGTGGAACGTGAATCAGAAGGAACAAAAATACAATGTCTGATGATGGCCCACGCTGGTATGAGAGGTAATAGATCATGCCAAGAACGATGGATAATTTCATAATAAGGCTACGACCCATGCCTGAGCTGACGTGCTGCGCCAGGATGAGGCCCCTTCGGCAGGCATTAGACATGTCACGCACCACTCTCCGTGCCTGTTGCTGCTTCTAGAGTTTTTGGCCACTTGTAGGCCTATTTTTAAGCCTATTTTACAACTAATATTTATGAACCCATATCTACTAGGTATTAAGTTTATGCTTATTTTTAGATCTTAAGAGTAGGCTGGAGAGAGAAAAGACACTTCCTTCTTTTCTTTTCATCTTTTTATTTTCCCTAAAAGTGTTGAATCAAATGAAACACTTAGGTTAAATTTTAGGGAGTAGGGATATTACTTGGGGATAGTATTTTTAATCATGTGTTAATGTTCATTTGTGAGATTTCTAGATCTATCTATTTCTAAATGTTTTATGATAATTTTGTTGGTTTGTTCTTAATATTCTTGTTAATTTCATGCTGTTGCACTATAGCTACCCTTAGGAAGGAAACCTAGATGCACTTGGGTTGACGATATTCTGTAACTGGGTGTGTGCATGGTTACTGTTGTTAATCGTTATAATCGACCATGCTCTAGTTTGATGATCAATGAGGTTCAATAGGTTGCGAGTAGAGATAGATTGAGTAGCAAGCTAGGATTCTCTTGTTGATCCTAGATCCATTGATAAGACACCTATTTCATTTTCCTTTGTAGGCATGGGGGTAGTTCGATCGTGGTGTTCTACCCAGGTTTTAATCGCATGGGAGAGAATCAGACCGGCATAATTAGCCATTGTCGTTGTTGCACTCTCCTAGTTGCTGAGGCAAGACTGATGGATGATTTTATGTGTGCACTTCTATGTGACAGACAGGGAGGAGTTGCATTTTTTTCACACCACGTGACACAAAAATTAGAGTAGGATTTAGTTGTATTTCATGAAATCAAGATCGAAATGACATTGAACATGTTACGCAAATATTGCCTGAGTGTTAGCTTATATTGTTACCACTTGTGATCATTTGCATGCTAGTTGTTAGTACAAACTTTCCCCCTAATGAGTGATTTCACAACATTGTTTATTCCTAACTTGTGTCAGATTGACGGCCTGATCACAGTTGTGTTTAGTTAATTATTAGATTCCTAACATCTTTGTGGAAAACCCTGGTACTTGCTACTATCTACCATTCTTGGTAGTATAGTAGTATTCATGAGAACAACATACAAATTTCCTTCTTGATTGTCCCCTCTTCGTTTAGTAGATCTCCCGCAAAAAGGTGCTTTTAAGAACACTCGGGAGGGGTTGGGTCACATACGTAGCCCATGATCCACATTACTAGCCCAAAAATTAAAGACTGTAATATGAATAGGCTAACAAAGCAAGAAAGGCGGAGTCTTGTCTGAAATACTCAGCCATGAAAGAAACCACGTTTGAAGATTTAACCATGAACCAATATTGTGGGAACTATGATGCAACCCATGATTTCTGACAATGCGGAATCATGATTGTGGATATATATAAATACAAGGAAAGCAACACTGAATAAGGTAAGTGAACTAAAATCAGAAATACTAATTCATTGAAAGAGAGTACCGACTTGATCATCATTTCTCTTTCCCCGAAAAAACTTCCGGAATTTGTTTTGCAGGATCAAGGTGTTATGCGATGAATATCAGCTACTCAGCCTTATTGGGAATACCACAACATTTGCGTTGTCTTTGGGGACAAGATTTTTTAAGTCATTTTTTCGCTTTAGGGTAAACAATGGTATTCACAAGAAGTGGGAGATGCCAGAATCACAATACACAAGTATGGAAAGCTGGGTGCAATAAGTGCATAAATCAAAGTAAATATCAAGCACATGTTCCTATTAAAGAGAAAGATAACAACAAGGAAGATACAGAGGATGATAAAAAGGAGGCGGAATATCCAAACACAAATCAAGAAAAAGAGAGGAGAGCTTTCACAGCTTTCATAGAAGCTAATAGAGAACATCATTACAATAAGTCCTTAGCCACTACCAAACAAAAATCTCTTAAAATAAGTAAAAAAACAATTCAAAGGCAAGAGAGCCTTAATTAAAAATAAGAGTTAAGGGATATAGTAGCAGACGATGATTCTGACAAGTCATCGTCGGCATCCCATCTTCACGATTCTAAGATGCCAAAGGATTTCAAGCTATCTTTGCATGTTTAAATCTATGATAGTACAATAAACCCCAAGGAATTGGTACATTCTTATCGCAACCATATACGAATTTGCGATGCGGAAATTGAATTAGTTTGCAAGGCTTTCCCTATTGACCTACCCCTCCCGACGTCGCTAATTAATCAATGAATCATGGAAGATCCATCCATTAAAACCAAGTGGAGTCTGAGTATTAAGGATCAAAGATATAATTTGTATTGTTGTTCTCGTTTCTACTACTATACTACCAAGATTGGTAGATAGTTGCGACAACCAAGGTCATCCTCAAAGATGTTAGGAATCTAATATTAAATTATACAAAATCGTGATCAGGTGGCCAATCTAATCACGTGTTAGAAATAATTAGTGTTGGTAATACAAGCATTGGGGGGGGGGGGTTACTAAACCTACTATACATTGACCATGAGAATAAACTAAAATAACTAGCACTTGGGGAATATTTGTATAACATGATTAAATGTAATTTTGATCTTTGATCTCATCATATACAAGAACTTTGAACCTATTCTAGTGTTTGTGAAACATGGCGTGGTCGTTGGTCAACACTTCCCCATACCTGTCACGTAGGGCGCACATGTATTTTTCCATCGGCACAAACTCTGTAATTAGAGGAGTGCAACAATGGCACTGCCTTCCGTGAACATCTAAGTTTCTCCCGTACGATTATAGCCCCGGCACTACACTATGAATACTTCTCTCTAGGGTTGCAACCCTAACTGTAGTTTGCTACATCAGCTATCTCTACCCGTAACCCTTCAGACCAACTCGTCGGCATACTAGTGCATGGTCAATCATAATTTTAACAACGACAACCTATGTGCACACAGTTAAGTAGATCCAGACCCATCATTACCCTAAGCGCATATAGGTTTCCCTCCTCGGGGGTATTAATAGTGAAATAACTTGAAAGTGGACTTCGGTGTGTGCTAACTAAGTGTGAGAATCATGCAATTCACAATAATATGAAGAACAGACCAACATAATGACCACAAAACATATAAAAATAGGTAGATCTAAGAAATGTCACAAAATAGACATTAATATAAGAATACAAATATAATCCCAAAGTTAATTAACTACTCCCTAAGCATTTAACTTAAATATTTCATTTGATTCAACACTTTTGGGAAAAAGAAAAATAAAAAATAGAAAGAAAGAAAGAACCCAGAGAGAAGAAAGAGTATTTTCTCTCTCTAACCTACTCTTGAAGGTGAAAAATGGTCATAAACTTAAACCCTAGTATATAAAGGTTCATATATATTTTAGTTGGGAATTAGGCCTTGAAAAATGCCCAAAAATGCCCAAAAATACCTTGCAACCACAATTTCCATGGCTAGTGCCGAATGTCATGGTACGTGCAAGTCCATGTAAAATAGCTCTTGCATTACGGCATGGTCCGTGTATCCTCATACGATGCAGCCTACACATACTGACACAGACTGGCTTTCTCGTATAAGTCGAGGCGCACAGACCTACACGGGCCGTGGGCTGGGGTCTTCTTTAGAACTTTTAATTTATGCACCTCGTGTTTCTTGGTGCAGCTCGTCAGCTGAAAGGTCTTGTTGCTCACATAAATGGTGTTGCTGGTGCTATTTTTCATACCCCATGGGCTGGTCTTGACTTTTGGGATTTGGAATGACACGGGACATGAAAATGGAGTGACCCATACTGATACTGAGCTGTTTAGAGGTGAATTTGGAACCCTCGTGCAATGGCTCACACGGACGTGCACAGCCCATGCAGAGGTATTTGCATGGACCATGTAAATTTTCACTGCATATGTTAGTCACTTTGCATGGGCCTGCACGGATGGTTTCTCCCTCGTGAACTGACCTTTTCACCTATTTGGCTTGCTGATTTATTAGCTTTGCTACGGATGATCAGATGATCTTAATTGAGACTTCTTGTAGTCTATTTTATCATGCTTGAGAATATAAATCCAATGGTGCTACTCACAAAGGCTGATTCTTCTTGGATCATTCCGAGAGCTTCGTATAACTCTCGTACTACAATTCTACTACCTTTTTCTTGGCCTTCGTGAACTTCAAATCCCTCTTTCCTGGGCTGAATTCTATCTACTACTATGCCTTACACTCCGTGGTCTTCAACCTACTACCATTCTTGCGAATGACCTTCAAATATCTTTTACCACCTGCACGAATGGCCTTCTACAAAAAATGATGAAAAAGTACACACGATCAACCTACTAATAAGTTCAAAAAGGAAGATCTAGGTGCCAATGAATACAAAGTGTCCATTAGCTTCAATTAAGTCTACAAAATTTAGGATTTAGACAAGAAAACCAATAATGTCATCTAAACCTTTTGTCATGTAAACCTAACTAAAACTAGCAATCAACTAAGCAAAGTATGATAATAAGTGTGTAAAATGCATCGTCTAACACATGTATAAAGGTGCACATCAATCCCCCCACACTTAAACCTTTAATTATCCTCGAGTAAACAAAAATGAGAAAATATCCAAGAGGAATGTAACATGCAAAGAGAAGTTAACCGATGCACTCAACTTATTTCTAAGCTACCCTAGTTTCCCCAAAGATTGTAAGAATCTCATAATTCTCACTCTTCCTGAAGATGCTAAAGTAACCTATCCACCATCAATACACAAAAGAAAATTTGGAAAAAGGCTAAGTGAAATGATAATTGATAAACTAACTTACTAATCCAAAGAAACCGCCGAAGACAATCAAAAAGACGTTGATGAATAAATCGCCAAACATTGTCAAAAGATGACGATGAACAAACCATAAAAATGGCCAAAAGATGTTCACACATGTTTAGCTCACCACTCACCTTTTTCCACATGGCCTCTCATGCTTACCTATAATTTCTGACCTAGCCGAGCCTAGCCTCTCATGTTTACTTAGGTCTTTTGAACTATCCGAGCTTTGTTACCATTTTTTCCTATGTTACCCTTCCAGGTTTCCAATTTTGCGAGGTAATTATTTTTTATTTTTCAAAAAAAAATTGTGTGGCACAAATGCCAAAACTTGGGCATCATAATGCAAAAAAAATTGGAAAAAAAATTCACCACAAAAAAGTTTCATCCGAAAACAACTACAAAAATTTGTTCTCATACCTAAACTCAAACGACCAAATGTTCAAACATACTAACGAGGAAAATACCCCAAAACAAGGAAAACAGTCATCAAAACAATTTTCAAAGTCTAAAATAAAAGCATTTGAGATGGTACAATGAAGGTGTTCCACCACCCCCCCCCCAAAAAAAACTAATTTTATGCATTATTCCTAATGCATGCAACCAAGCCGAACTGAAGAAGCAAACAACCACGAGATAGAACGGGAAAGAGTTGAGAAGAGAGTAATGAAGGATCCACATAGATGTTTTGTAAAGAAAGGGAAAACGAATATCCCTTTCAAAGGAAGAGAATCAGAGGTGCATGTCACACCGTTTTGAGAAACTCCTTTGAAAAATTCACGAAAATAAATCTGGCAAGTAAATAGAGAGTTATTTCGTGAACCTGCACCAATGATGGCACCACCACATAAGAGATCTATAGAATACTATTGTGCTTTCCACAAGGACCATTGGCATGACATTGAATTTTGCAGAGACTGGAGAAGGAAAATAGAGGAGAATTTGAGGAATGTCTATCCAAGACAGTACAAGAAGGAAGATGGATGAAGCCGATACAACTAAGCCAACAAAGCAGGGAACTTCATAGCAAAAAACTAATGCATAAAAATACGCAGAGGAAGAATAAGAAGATGACAACAGGGATGGATTACAAGGAAAACCTAGTGAGCGAGACCCTAGAAAAAGTATTCCTATCAATACTTGGATCAACCGAGTATCTGTCTAATAATCCCTGGAAAGCCAAGGTTAGATATGAAACTTAATCCGGAGAAATGCATAATTGGAGTAGGCGCAAGAAAATTCTTAGGATACAAGGTATCCTCCAAAGGGATTGAGGCTAAACTATCAAAATACAAGCAATTGTTGACCTTCGTCCACTGGCATATTTTTTTCAAAGGAAGCTGAGAAACATTTTGCGTTCTTTGAAGTCCTTAAAAAGGTAAAAAAAAAAATAGGTGGAACGATGAAAGTCAGAAAGCGCATGAGTTGTTGAAAGAATAGATTCAAGCATTGCCTACACTAAAGCAACCAATCCTTGGAGAAACCTTATATTTGTACCTGGAAAATTTAACAAACACACTAAGTTCGGTTTTGGTGCGCCAAGAAGGTAAAAAACAAGTACCTGCACACTACATCAGTAGAATACTACAAAGTGCAGAGAAGGCATACTTTCCAATTGAAAGTTTAACTCTAGCTTTGGTATATTCGGCAAGGAAATTGCAAACTTATTCCTAGAGTCATAACATCATTATGTATACTGACTACCCAATTATTAATATTTTAAGAAATCCTAAATCATCTAGCAGAATGACCAATTGAGAGAGTATAAGACTGGGTTCAACCGCGAACTGCAATAAAGCTGCAATCCTTAGCAAATTTCATTGCGGAGATGAAAAGTGCATATGCACAAGAGACAAATAAATAAGAAACTATTGGAATCAACAAAGGGAAATCCAAGTGGATATATATCACGTGGAAACTGTTCCTTAATGGAGTATCTAACAATGAAGGTTGTAGCGCAGGACTGCTACTGAAGGGAGGGGAGTGCATATACTTACTTTGTTTCAAATTTCCACTAACCAGCAATGAAGTTGAATATGAAGCACAAATATATGGCTTAGAACATACAATTTGGATGAAGTTTAGAGGTATTAAGTGATTTAACGATTAACAGATAGTAGTTCAGCATGTATGAGGTGACTACGAAGTGCTAGAATAGCAGTGGATAAAAGTATTAAGAAGAGTTAGCCAGCTCATCGCTCAACTCGAATACTTTGATGTTCAACATGTCCCTAGAAGTGAAAATGCCAAAATAGACGCCTCGAGCATATTTGGGATAGCAAGATTTGATTCATTAGTAGGACAGAAGGATGTGAAAGTGGAAGTCATACCAGTTAGAAGTGCAGTAACAAGAAATGTGTCAATGGTCCCGATGGGTGAAGTAAACTAGATGACACCGTTGAAAGATTACTTTGCAATGGGAAAATTACAAGAAGATAAGATGCAGACCAAAAATTTGAAATTACGATCTCACTATTAAATTTATGAAGTGGTAATCTTATACAATAAAGGTTTCTTATCTCAATGGATAAAGTGTGTAGGACCTTCACAAGCAGGCTAAATAATAAAGGAAGGGCATGAAGGATTATGTGGAATACATCCAAGATCTCGGACAATCGCGAAGAAGATAGTTAGAGTGGGTTAGTATTGGCAACCATGTTCAACGATGAGCATGACTTCGTGCTAAAGTGCAAAAGCTACCAAATTAATTCCCTAATATCGTTTAAGCCACAGACCGATTTAACAAGAATATATAGATCCTGGCCATTTGATAAATGGGGAATTGACCTAGTCGAACCTTTTCCCAAATGAGCTGGCAGTGCAATATTTCTAATTGGCACAGAATTCTTTCAACTCAAAAACAGAGTCTCGTGTCCTTTAGAGTCATCTTCCATCCATGTTCCAGATCGTTGATTTTAAGTAGTATATACTTAAGACGAATACCTAACGTTAGCGCCCATTCCTGAACGTGGCTTGGAAGATTGAGCAAATGTATGTATACACCGACAGATTCAAGATCAACCAAGCTACGAATGATATCCTTATCAAAAAATTTAGTACTATAACCATTGCAAGGGAAAATCGAGGAAGGAGATGGAGATGATGAGGAAGTAGGAATCATCCAACCCAGACAATGAAATATATTGTACAGCAGAAAAATAGTTCACAGAAACCAGCTCAATATATTCATTGGATAGAGATTGATTAGCTTTAACCAGCCTAATGGAGCAATATGAATGAGAAGATACAAACCCACGATGATAATGAAAATGAACATTAGATCCAAAATATTCAAGATGTTTCAAAAACTTATTGTTAACAAAAATATCATAACGATGAATATAAATAAATACGATTAGAAGTTGCAAAATTAGAATGGTGATACCAAATTAATATCCAAAACAGTATATATATAGTGTAGACATACATCTTATTATCATTATGAATTACAAATAAAAATGGCCTCAAAATTCATAACACTAAGATAAACTAAAATTAAAAAGAGAAGCAGTCGAATGCTGGACAAAGAGAGTGGAATCTTCTTTGTTCGCATGCTGAGTGGAAACCTCTGTGTTCACTTTGGCCATTGGGTTTGAAGTACACTTAGGATCACGATAAGTAAATTGAAGATTGTTAAACTTACACAGCTCAGACACGGAGGGCAAAGAAAGAAGACCTGCGAGGTGTAATAGCAAGGCATAAGGATAACCACCATCAGAAATGCTACTAATGAAACCATCATTAAGTGCAATCTTTTGTTGCTCCAATACTGCCTCAGAGTTAGCCAGTTGAGGTACTTTCTTAACTTTCAAAGTAGGATTCAGCCATAGCCGTTCAACTGGAACTTTGCAATAACCAACGTTGCGAGTGGAGGTAGAAACTACCTAAAATAAATTGAAGAAAGACTAACTTCATTTTATCGAGCCGATCAACAACGACTTAGGGGTACTGAGGTGAAGCTGCATGTCCTCCAACTCAGAATGATGCTTGTTAACCTTCTCCTTATCCACACTCGAACTCTCTTCAACAGCCTGTGCATGATTTTCAGTAGCTTGAAGAGAGAACATCATAGCTGCACACTTCTCCATATTTACCTGATATTTTTATTGGAGCGAACCATCTTTCTTAGCAAATTTCATAACTTACTAGCTAACAAGCTTAATACTTTCACCAACCATGTGACATTTCCAAAAAAAATACTAGCAAATACGACAGTTAGACATCACAATATAGAAACACCAAATACCACAAAATGTAATTCAAAACCGTTTACCGAAAATACCATGACCATTGTTTCATTAGAGTAAAAATTTTGACAGAGTAGCAGGAATAGTTCCTTCTATCATCAAGTAATGGCTTTGTGATGGAAGTTTAGGATGTTATTGGATAGTACGTTCCCTTTGTTTAAGGGGCTCCAAGGCTTTGGGCGATCCACCAGATTTCTTCTTTCTCCTTCTTCTTCTGAAGGTATCAGTAGCATTGTAAACAACTACCTCTACCCCTTCAGTGGCTGCACCTTTAATAATTAATAATTGACTTCAGCAATATTTTCTAGTAGAACTTCATTGGCAATGACATCCTTCATTTAGATGGTTGTGACCTCTACCTCGTCATTTTAATCATCAGAAAAATATCCTAAATCCACATATGCAATCCAGCATACAACATAAGTCAGACAAACATACCAAAATAATTAGACAATGTGAAGAATAATGCATAGAAATAAGTATGACTAGCAGAAATGACAAGATAATGGCAAAAAATCACCACTCCCAGAATCATCATGGCAAAGACATATCGAATGTTTGCTGAATCTTAATACAATATCGGAGTTAGAATTAAGACAAACCCCCTACCTTGGGAAGTATAGATTTTGGACCATTATAATTCCAAACTAGAAGTTTCTGTTTGCTCCCATTACCAAGTTTTAAATACAAAATTTTGTACGCCATACCCCACAGTTGTTAGAAAATCCACTGACAAACTCAACATTGGGAATGACTGGATAAAAGGTGAATTCATTAGATGAGTTTTTCACCTTACAAAACTGATACAGGCTACATAATAAGTCAATTGAAAAAGGAATTGGGGCTTCCTCGCACACATGATAGAAAAAATTAATCAAGATAACTTCTAAGATTGAGAAAAAAAATTCTAAGATTAGAATAATACAGTGGAAAATATTATACTGCATTAAAAGCTAAAAAAGTAACACAAAATACACATTGGAAAAAACAATCGAAGGACTTCTAGGGCAAGATTGAGAGGTGGAGTTACTAGAATAAAGACACTGTACATATTTGCAATTATAAGAAGCATCTTAGAAAGGGAGAAAAGATTAAGAACATAGAAAATTACGAGTTGATGGAGTACGACGAGGAACATGAACGAAAAAGAAAACAGGAAGAATATGAAGAATCTAGAACATTTATGGAATTTTATTTAAGAAACTAAAAAGCAAAGAGGAGTTAAATCACACAGGAAAATAATGATGAATGTCTAAGAAAATGTGACTTACCATTTTAGGAATACGAGAAGGAGATGGTATATGAATGGATATAATACACCGAATAGTAATAGAGTTAAGTCATCAAAATTGAAGCAATTACAAAAAGGGAAAATCTAACGGCGGAAGAGGAAATGCCCGAATGGTACAATGAATAAAGATGAGGAAATCTCGGTTCAATGCAATGAAATCTAAAATAGTTAAGTCTATTGGAATTTTGACACAATGAATGAAGATTCAAATTTGAATTTAAAAATCAGAAACCCCGACAAAATTGCAAGTATAGCCAAAAGGCAAGAAACAATTAAGAAGACAATGTTAGTTACATCAATGACAAACATGTTATTATAGCTTAATAAAATCACAAAACAACGGTTCGTGTACATTTCAAAAATGAATTCATCGCTTTGTGTTTTCAGTCTTCATTTCTTGGGGGATTAAGGTGTATAACAAGCCCATAAACCACATTTATAGCCAACAAATTAAAGGTTGCTGACCTATAGGCCTAGCCCAAGACTGAAACATGAAAAGGGCTAAAAATCAAGAAATGCAAAGTCCTGTCTAAAAACTTAGCCACAAAATGATAGAGGCGGAACCATGTTACAAGGATTAACCACTAACTGAGATTGTAGGAACCATGATGTGACCCATGATCTCAGACGCTCAAAATGCGGAACTATGATTGTGGACATTTATAAATATAAGGAGATAAACTTTGAATAAGGTAAGTGAAACTAAACCGATAAATACTAATTCTCTGAAGGAGATTAATGACTTGATTGTCCGAACCTTTTCCCCAAAATAACTTCCGGGATTTGTTTTGCAGGATCGAGGTGTTATTTGATGTGACGTCAAAGGCATGTATTTTCTGAGGCATTTAACATCTCCTTTGTTATCTTTTTGTTGGAAGATTGTTAGATTTAGGTATGTTTACATCATAAGGGGTTTAGATGACCATTTTTGGTTTTTGTATCTAAATCCTTCATTTTGTAATCTACTTTGAGTCTAATGGATTTTTGGTCCTTACGAG
>JAULKK010106790.1:0-17485 GCA_032355705.1 Rubia peregrina
AAGTTATCGATGGTCAAACATTGCACGTAAAAACTAGTGGTCAAACGGTGCCATTATAAAAGAAACGGAGGTAGTACACAATATTTAAAGAATTATCAATAAAATGTATTATAAAATGTATATCACAAAAATAGCGCATCTCGTGGTGCTCATCTTGCTAGTCTCTTATTAATCATTACTCTTTGATTGAATCTAACAAGATTAAAAAGGAAAAGAATATGATGGCTTTTGCTTCGTGGGATCACGAAATATTACAACAAACAGCACACATAAGCCTGTTAAATTGTGTTATCCTATATATTGTTTTATCCCTATATATCCCTATACTAGTAAAAATAAGACTGTTAAATTGTTTTATCCTATATATTGTTTTATCCCTATAAATCCCTATACTAGTAAAAATAAGACTGTTAAATTGTTTTATACAACACTACCGTCCAATACATGTTTCAATGTCGGAACAATTTTTAAGTTGAAGTTTTGGAGAAGAAAAGATTACGAGCGCAATAAATTACATTGTTTGGAACATATCATCCACAAAACAAAATAAAACAATCTTCACGAGACATGATTTTGTACACGGTGACATTATCAATAATTTAGAATTGCAATTATAATTGGATGTCCTGGATTGAAATCATTTTCCATGTCTCTTTCACACCTAGTTGCCCTAACAATCTTCTTGGTTTCAAGAGTCGTCTTTCTCAATGTATTATCTTCCCGAATCTCTTTCATTTTTTGGCACACGATCACCATGTATGAGGTCTCTTCCTCTTCACCTAATGTTGCGGGCGTCAAATTATAATAGCAAAACGAAAGGAAAACGCTAATAAATATTTAATTAAAAAATCACTTTCATGTATGAGCCCTCTCTTAATATTTTTTTCAAAAACCCTGTGGAACCATCCATATCCCATCGATGATTTTCCACATCTTGTTCTCAAAGAACTTTTGGTCGTATAAATTAAAAGTCACTTCTTGGCTTTTGAAGGTAAATGTGTTATTCGACTTCAGGTAGTTGGAAATGAAGAACCTGTATGCACAATAGATGTCAACATGTGTTGAAAAATGGTAGCTTGATAGGGACCCATAATCACGCTAAAATTAAAAATTACTGTATCGATATATGCACATATTTCCCCGAACATGTAATGTAACAATGCCAAAATTAGTATTGTAACATTACAATCCAATCATGAATCCCAAAACAAAGAAAATCATTTTACATCTTCTCAAATTTTGGCATATTTAACAAATACATGTTTAAGGAGCACAAAGGTACAATGAGAAAACTGCCTCGTCTTCGTCCTCTTCAATTCCACTAGATGAAAAGATGTGTCTGAAATCTGGCGCCTCTTTGTATTCACTTATCTCTATCTTAATTCCTTCACCTCCGCCAAGAGTACAACAATATTCCACCCAGCTTTGTGGAACGTGCACCAAACTCTACCCATGGAAATTTATGTCATGGGATATCTTCCAATGGCCTAATAGAGACATGCAGATGCTTTGGGCCATAACTTCGGAGTGGAACTTTTATCCCAACTCAGTGGATTTTTTTTAGAAGAATGCATATTCGTGGGGAGGAAGAAAGTCGAGAAGGTAACAATGTGAGGAATGATCGGCCTTCTTGCATAGTACCTAAGACATGAGGTGCCTTCCTGCTTTTCTTTGGCGAAGTTAGGCAAGTTTGGGAAGAGGTATACCATGGTGAAGTTTGCGAGCTTCTATAATCACCACCATCACTACGGAAGATAGGTTTGTTTGGCTATATGGTGGTGTGACCGTGTGCAGCTTCATGGTGCTTCTATAATCGGAGCACACAACAATCACTCAAGACACCGATTTGGAAGATATTTTCATATCCCCGATCCCAGGTTCGAGAAGGATTTTTACAACACCTTATCTGCCCCAGATGTGAACATCGAAGAAGAAGATGATGAGAACCCCCTAGAGTGAAATCTATCCGGACTAACCTACGGGCAGATTTCTTTGATCAATTTTGCACGCTTGGGGGGAAAACTCAAGAGTTCAACCCAATTATTGCAATAGGTTAGTCACGCGGTAGGTGGGATGAGCTTACAAATGGAGGTGTTTGGGATGAGGCTTGACTCTATGGATGGGACCATGAAGACTTGGGGAGCTAGGCTAGATTCCATCGAGCGAGAAGTGAATGAAGAGTTTCCCATAGTGTACGGGAGAGCCGATGTGCAAGAGGAAGCCATAGAGCAATTTATTGAGAGGATGCATGCCTCAAAGCTTGAGGGCTTCCACGACCTAATTCCCTATGGAAGGCAAGAGTTGAGGCAAGAAGAGAGAAGGATAAGATGCGAGACGAGGCGCATGGAGTGGGCCCTTAGGGGTCCCAAGAGTAAGTACTTATCATCCTCCCTACTCCATAACCCACCCTCCCAGGGTAATCTAAAAGAATCAAAGGAGATCTACTAAATTGAGAAGAGGCTAAATGATGTCAAGAATAGAAATTTATATTGTTGCTCGCGTTCCTACTACTATGCTACCAACATTAGTAGATAGTGGAAAGTATCGGGTTCGTCCATAGAGATGTTAGGAATATAATAATCAACTACACACAGTCGCGATCGGGTCATCAATCCGATCACATGTCAGGAACAATTAGTATTGGTAAAACAAGCTTTGGGGGGGATTACTTACAATTAATAGCATGCAATTCAACAGAGAATAAACTATACAAACTAGCACTTGGGGAATATTTGCGTAACATGATCAATGTTGTTTCAATCCTCAATTTCATTACATATAATAACTATAAACTTATTATAGTGTTTGTGACACGTGGTATGGTCAATGGTCAACACTTCCCCATACCTGTCACGGAGGGTGTGCATGTAATCTTCCATCAAGCACCATCTCCGTAATTAGGGGAGTACAACAATGGCCCCGCCTGCTGTGCAGATCTGAATCTCCCCCATGCTACTACGTCCCGGGAACTACACCAGGAATGCTTCTCCCTAGGCCTAAAAAGACAAAATGGGTGAAGCACCTTATCGATGACTCTAGGTTTACAAAGCTAACCCTAGCTTTCTACTTTAACTATCTCTACCCGTAACCCTTCAGACCAACTCGCTATTTTACTAGTGTATTGTCAATCTTAATGTTGACTTGGCAACCCACGTGCACACATCCATATTGTTCCAGACTATCGTTACCCCGAGCACGTCTAGATATCCTTCCCCGGGAGTATCAATAATCGCACCAACATGAAAGTAAACTACAGTGTGTGCTAATTTAGTGTGACAATCATGCAATTAACAAGAACATGAAGAACAAACCAACATAATAATCATAAAATACAAAAAATAGGTAGGTCTAAGAAATCTCACAAGACGAACATTAATAAATGAATAAACATATAATCCCCAAGTTCATTGACTTTTCCCTAAGCATTAACCCAAGTATTTCATTGGAGTCAACACTTTTGTAGTAGTTATAAAGTTTATAACCCGATTCATACACCCTGTAAATTTTATCTTCATTTCTTGTAATATTCACTTTAAACCTTGGGTTTTCCATGGCGAATTGAAAGATTGTCTTTCAAGAGACGGACCCTAATATTTTATGTCTACAAATTTAATAAAGTGTTCAGATTTATTTTGAATAAATAAATAAATTTTAAATTTTATAATTCATATAATTATTACATTCCTACTAGCGAATCAATTAAAATATTAGGGTTAAGTTTTTTACATGTGTTTCCTTACATTGAAATTGAAAACAAAGAAATTTATTTAAAATTTTAAAGTTTAGTCATCTAATAAAAAACTATATGAGATAGTTAGAAATCGTTAAATATTGAATACAATAAAATTGAATATTTTTATATTATTTCATTCAGGTTATTTAGAAAGTAACCATTTATATGTTGAGATTAATTTTAAACTGTTATCGTAATTATATGTATTTCATTGAAATAAATAAAAATAAATATCAAATGACCTAATTAGTTTCACTAATTATAAAATGTTCCCATTTCAGTTAGTCAGTCTAAAACAGGACATTTTCATGTATAAATTAATAAATAAATAATAGGTATACATATTTATATTAGAAGTACTATCAATGTATAAAATATCCAAACATTTTGTTACTTCAGATTATATGTTTCTATAAATTTTCTTCAGTGACATATATATATAATGAGATATTTATGGTTTTAATTATATCTTAAGAAATTGTATATTTTAAAAAGTTATGATTGATTATATATAGTAAATAATTAAAATTGGGAACATATTATAATATTAGTATAAATTATGATTGATTATATATAGTAAAGAATTAAATCCGTAACATATTATAATATTAGTATGTTATTTTTAGACAACTTGAATTTAGGTTAGTGAAAATGACTTTATATCCCCGGTTGAAAGCACCATCCTAAAAGTAAACAATTTCTATTATATGGTGTTTGGTATAACATAAAAATTATTATTTAAGAATTCATTTATTTTTCAAATATTATGAATAAATGTATTTTTACTAGTATATTTTTTTTATGTTCATGTTTATTATAAAATTAAACTTTATTGGTGTTTAGTAAACTCTAGTTAATGGGTCATACAAATTAAGTATTGGATTTGAAAAATAGTAATACATATTTTAAAAATAGAATTATTATATGCAATTATAATAACACATACACAATATTATAAACATTTAGGGTTGACCGTTGAACAGTTGAAGTCGAATCTCAATTACCGTTTATACATTGAAACTAGTCAAGTAAGGGTGACACACTACAACAAAAGGGGCCTATTAGGACAGTTATATGGGGACATGCACTTTTCTAAAAAAAAGTGTCATAACAAAAGTATATTAGGACGCTTATAAAATTAAACGTCCTAATATTGTGACACATATTAAAAGTGTCCCAATATATATAGTTAGGACATTACAAAGAGACCCAATATTAAAATTATTGAGACATTTATAAATGTCCAATAGATGTATATTAGGACTGTTATAACTTAAACGTCCTAATACACAGAACAAGAGTAGATATCAACTACGATTCTTGGCATTATGTCCCAAAAGATTACAAGGATACCCTGTGGATGGAATGCAAGGTAGTTATAGTGAATTTTTTCCCCTAGATTTTTCATGTACAATTTTACTTCAAGTGTCAAATCAATTTCATATCCTTGTGTTGCGTAATCCTTGTAGAGGCCTTTTCAAGTCGAATCAAAAGATATGAGTTCGTTGTGAAAGAAGGCTATGTTCACAATGTCCAAGAGTTGGCGTGAACATAAGTACACTTTGTCCAGAGACTACATATTTAGCAATAAGAAAGGTGATCACCCATGGGTAACACATACACACATTCAACCAAAGACCTGGGAGATTCAAAAGAGAAGGGAATTGGAGAATAATGATAACGTTAGTGAGCCAACTTCATTTTATTAGTGTGATTAATAAGATAACAATGTCTATAGTCAAAACCTAAAACTAACATCCAACTTAGGGTACAAGGGGAGAAAACAACACACTGGCGAGAAGAATAAAATTCCTTACCGATTGAGTCGCAGGGGTTATGGTTATGCTGCAATCAAGATAGTGAAAGAGCGTCTAGAAAAAAAAGAGTACAAATTGCAATACCAAGCGGGATGACGGAAGATGAAGCAAGGGCTTCAGTGTAACCAATAAATGTGGCCAACATTGAGAGGTGTGATTTATGTCTCAAAGGTCGACAATACAAACATGAAAAGGATGGAGAGAAAGAAATTGCCGAAAAAGTGGTACGTAAGTATTGTTTGTTATCATAGTATTCATTCTAACTATAATAATTCCATCTAGAAATAACTAAGGTTTTCCTATTTTTGTTTATACAAAGGAAAAATTGAAGAACTACCAATTGCAAGGGTATTTCATGTCATGGGAAAACACGACATCCTTTGTGAAATCACGAAAAAATCCGACCACATGGGCCATGTTAAGGGCCTGGGTAGTTTCTTGACCCAACGTCAAGCTTTTAGGATCGTACGGTCCTATGATGGAGTGGAACCCTCAACTGTCCATGAATTGTAAAAATAAAATCCCAACTCCAAGACAAATGCATTGAGCAACAACACATTCTGATTCGGAGGTTGGTCTATCACAGAGGGCTAAATCCATTAGACATTTTAGACAACTTGATGCTCGATTGGACACTATCGTCATTGGGTTCACTCCACTCTCCCGGTGACGTGGAGGTCAATCATGAGGCAATTGTTGTGAAACTAAGAATCAAGAGGCAACTTTTCAAACCGACGACTCCAACGATGTCATTCTTGCTATTGAAAAAATGTCTAATTCTTCTCTTAATTATGTCAATTTGAATTGAGTTTAATATTTAATAGGTATCCTGATTGTGTTTTAAATATCATGTCCATGTGAATTATGCATTGATCAAGACATTGGCGATAAGCCACTACATGTAGCCAATGAAATTTTCCATGAGTTGATGGAATATCATCACTCTGTACCAATTGCGGAAGGTCTTTCAAGGTTTTCTTTGGAGAATCCTTTGGTGAGGGCGCCCCTTGCCAGTCCCGGACGGATAATACAAGAATGTGAGCCCAACTCGGTGAAAGTTCCTTAGTTGGCCTCGTAGACTTATATACGTTGATCCTATCAAGGATTAACATTGAAGGAAACAAGGCCTCTATCACGAAACCTGCTTAAGACAACACCAAAACATTTAAAATCGACGCCAAGCTGGTGCCAACAACACCAACTAGGTTTAGACCTCTATTGGCAAGAGCGCAAATCCCACGAGACTTGGCAGGCTTTGTACGAGTCCTTTATAACATGCTACAACCCCGTGATCGAAACTAACATGTACATTCTTGGGAAACGAATGCATATTCGGTTGAAAACAAAAAATATGGTGTTTTGAAGAAATTTTGAAGACATGTGGAGATGTGAGCAAGTTAATCAAGTGATGATGTCATTCTACACCTTATGAGTGATTTTTCTTATTATTCTTTCTAAATTACAT
The DNA here is from genome assembly GCA_032355705.1 of Rubia peregrina. Classification (NCBI taxonomy): domain Eukaryota; kingdom Viridiplantae; phylum Streptophyta; class Magnoliopsida; order Gentianales; family Rubiaceae; genus Rubia; species Rubia peregrina. The sequence continues at coordinate 7,016 of JAULKK010106790.1, forward strand.
TTCAATTACAATGACACTTATTATATATAATACATACTATGAAATTATCCAGGTACATGTTTTTTGCTAGTAATCAAAAGAAGGGATGGATAGGGTACATGTGCCCCGTCATGGTACAAGAAATTGATTGTACAAAACAAGAGAGGATCGACTACATTCGCAAATGCCTAGGGCGGAAGGATAAGAGGATTTTCAGTGCGCCATATATCGAGAGGTTATTCGCAACGTTCAATTTCTTTACAAACATCATTTTCGCATATTGCTAATAACTTTAAAATTTTCTTATTCAGGGAACATTGGAGATTAATATTGATAGTCCCCGAAAAGAAGTGAGTGTATTGGATGGATCCCCACCACATCCAACCGTCCGATGCATTCATTGAGATTTTGGAATCTTTAATGAAGGAAAATAGTCAGGAACCAAATTCTGAGTTTCAAGTGAATCAAGGTAGTCTATCTGTATGTTAATTTCAAAAATACTTTACATATTGGTGCAATAGTCTTAATAATTTATGTTGTCTTACATATAGTACAAGAGACAGTCTCAAACTTGGAAGTGTGGTTATTACGTCATGTTATACGCGACCGAGTGCGTAGACAAAGTCCAAGATGTACTTGAACTTGACAAAGTAAGTGTACACTGTTCTTGGTAATATTTCAAACTATCATCTACAAAATATTTAATACAATAATGTTATTTATTAATTTTCAAAAAAGCTTGGAAACCATACTCACAAGATGATATCAATAGTGCGCGAAATTCAATGGATAAGGATCTCATTTTCAATCGGTTAGCAGCACTGGGGAATCCCAATATTCGTCAGGACACTCAAGTTAGAAAAACATTGAACCGTATAAATGTCGAAATAGAACCGTATTTAATTATATTCCTATGTATAGATTATTGTTTGGTTAGCGTAATCTATAGATTTTTGATTCTGTGAAACATACAATTGTGTATTTTTTTTCCTTCAAATTATGGTTGTGTATCAAGGTAGTTTTTGTGCCGGGATAACAACGATGTGAAATTTTTACCACAAAATCATATTGAAATTCCGTAATCGGAAACTAATTTCGTCTCTTTTATATTCATATACCATAGGATAGAATAGATTTTACGAATTTGGAACCATGCAAGTTTCCAAATTCGGAAATGATTTCTTGTTGAGAAATTGTCATCCAAAAAATTTCAGATTGGGATCGAAAATGCGACATGAATCCGGAAACTAAAATTCGATTACCAAAGACACAAAACATGGCTATTACAGATTTTTGAGTTCAAAAATATAATTTTCATGAATCGGAAACTTCTGTGAGGTACGACGGCGGGAGCAAGATTTTTTATTTCAGAAATATATTAAAGGTGGTTCCTTGCTACATTTAAAGGCGGTTTTAACCGCTTTCTTTTTCAAATTTTAAAGGCGGCTTCGGGAACCGCCTTCGTTCCAGCTTGATTAAAGGCAGAACCAACAAAAGCAATTAGAAATTGTCTTTGTTTTGCCAATAGAACCACCTTTAATAGGCCCATCCTACACGAGTGATAGTAATACAAACTACAAAAAGCAAGAGAGATGGAGGGTCTCCCTGCTTAACCCCAGTTCTTCCCTCAATTGCCTCAGTGTATCCTCCATTAATAGCCAGATAGAACTTTGAAGTTTTTACACGAGCCTCAATCCATGATTTAAATAAGGATGGTATTCTCATTCATTTATCCAATTAGCAGTGTCAAAGGTTTTCCTTAAGTCAACTTTTATCACGTAACTTGATTTCATTCCTATCAGCTTATACTTACAAATTAATTCCTGAACAAGTAGCCTATTATGTCCTAGATGTCTACCCTTCACAAAGGCATTTAAATTAATAATATCAAGTAAAACATCACTTAATCTAGCACAAAATATTTTTGTTACTACTTTATATGGAACAGAATAACAAGAGATAGGTCTCAAGTCAGAGGCAGTTTGTGGATTACTGGCCTTTGGAATCAGAACTAAAACATCTCTGCTCTGCTCTGCTCCGCTCCTTTGGCCATTCTTCAATCTCAAAGAAACTTCTGATGGCTTTCTTGAAATCCTTAACGATTATCTCCAATGCCACCTTATAGAACTTGCTATTATACCTATCTTAACCAAAAAATTTGGATGATTTCATACATGTCAATACTTTCCTGATCTCAGCCTCATTCAATTCAATTTGATTTGCTGGTCCAGATTCAGTACTGCACCTTCAGCCACTCTCTTTTTTTCCAGTTTCCCTGTAATGCTTCTCCAGCCACCTAATTGCCTTTTGAAAACATCAATTAACTGTTCTTCTAAATCCTTTCCTTACAGCCTTTGATTCCCACCATTAAGGCATAATATTTGAACACTGTAATGTCTTTTCAACCTGGAATAAAAAAACTTGGGCCTATCCATATCCTTCTTCCACTCAATTTCAGCAAGTTGTAATTATTTATACTCAGCTATCTCCATTTCTTCAGTATATTTTCCTTTCATCCATTCCTGCTCCCGTTTTCTTAAGATTCAGGATCTCTATGTAGTTCATTTATAGCCACATTCCATTCTTATCTTGCATAAAAAATTTCTCCACATCTGCATACTCCTTGTTCCGTTCCTGTAAAGGATCTTTCAGTCTACTCGAATTCTGAGAGAAACCCTGCATTGTACCTCTCTCGCCTTCATCACATACTGCTTTCATAACTTTTTTGAACTGCTCATATTGTGCCCACATGTTAAAAAACTAGAAAGGTTTCAAATGTCCCTTCTTTAGCTATCCATACCTTCAAGGGAAAATAAATTCCTACTCATTCCTAAAAATTTTCCAACATCCTTTTCTTTTACAAACTGAACTTTTGTTTCTAAAAAACTGAACAAACCTACTTGATGCTAACCAACAAAATCTCTACATTTGTTTTGGCTTCTCTTTATTATTTATGCCCCTAACATTCCATATTAACAAATCACTCATCATAATTAGGTGGATCGTTTAGATGAACATACCTTGAACTACCTTCCCCCTGTGATCTAATTATGAGGTTCTCCATCTTTTCTGAAATCAGTTCGGGTTCCTTTCCATTTCTTTGCTTTACTTCAGTGAAAATTTCTTCATCCACTTCTTCACCTTTTTTCCCCTTAGAACTTTGATCCCCACTGATCATCTTCACATTTCCATTCTTCTTTGTATCTCCTTAACCACCCTTACCAACTGCTTTTGGGATACACACCTGACTCTAGATCATTTTCCGAACTACCACCTTTTTTCCCTCCTTCCTACATTGCTCGGTTGCATGCCCTAGAAATTACACTTATCACAGCATACTGGCAACTAATCGAACTCAACCTTCTGTTTCTGAATCACTTCATTTCATCAATGTAAGCAACGCATTTAGGTACATCACTTCCAACCCATAGTTTGTAAAAGGCGGTGAGGCGGGGCGAGGCTGAACACCGGGCGCCTCAAGACCTCCGGAGGGGGAGGACTACCCGTGGCGGCCGCCATGGCTCCGCCACATCCGCCTTTCGGTGTGGCGGATGGCGCCGCCTCTGTACTTTTGGTACTTTTCTTCTCCTATTTTTTTTGTTAAAAACAAACTAAAACCCTACCTTTTATACGGTGCAGATGAAAGAGACCGCCTCCTATTTCTCTTCTTCGTCTTCAATTTCTTCTCCCTTTCTTCTTCTTTTCTATTTTCTTTCTCCTGTGACCTGTCTTCCATTGTTTCCGCAAGCCCTCACCCCCGTTCACCGCCAGCTGCTCACCACCGTTTGCCGCCCTATTCCGCCGAGCTTCTGCAAATTATTTCGAAGGTCTGTTTAACTAAATTCAGTTGATCAATTTATTATATTGATGATAGCATAGTTTGTTTTTTAATTGTGATGTTTTCAATTCTATTTTCATGTTTACGGTTTGAAGTTGGAACTTGAATGATATTAAAAACTATATATTTTGAATTCTAGTTTTATATGAGATGATATTCTTACATTTCAAGAAATATATTGATTGTTAAAATAATATATGTGAAACTAGTCAAGGCTTCCGCCTCGCCGCACCGCCTTGCCGCCGCGACTTTTTGAGCTTCACCGCCACGAACCGCCATCCGCCATTCCGAACTATGTATCAGACATATATAACATTAAACCAAGACCAGGAAGCGTGAAAAATCCCACTTCTGGTCCCCAAGGTTCCACAGCAGAGAGATGGTGAAGAATGTGGAAGTTTCGTCCCATAAGATTCCAGCCTTTCTGAGGGCTGCCCTTACTTTGTGAGTCTGCCTCACCTCTTATTACTTTATTAGATCCTGATTTACTAGTTAAGCCTGTACTCATTTTCTTTAATGAACCGACTGATAGATGAAAGAGGACTTGTTCACACTTAATGATTTCGATTACTTCTGCAAAAAATTTGGAAGTACAATTCCAAACTACGAATACCTTGAGCTCAGATAACTTCGGCAAAAAATTGGTAGTAGAATTCAAAACTAAGAATAACTTGAGCCCGGACGAAGAGACCACCGTCAGCAGTCAGCAGTGCTTTATCATCAACTGATAAATTAACGAGTAGAAAATTGCTTAGTCCGTTTTTTCTTTGGGAAGTTGCGGTTGTATATTGCTTAGTCCATCTTACTTTTGGAAGTTGTGGTTGTATAGTAACTTCTCAAATGCTAATTCAACTAAGAATCATCATCGCCCGGTGCGTAACCGGGATCTATGGTAGGCTGAAGCACTCCTGGTTCCATTCGTATACTGTAGTGGTACATTTAAAGAGAGAAAATGACAATGTTAGTTCCTCATATATTTATGGGGTTAAATATACAAGTGTTGTGTCTTTAATTTTATTGTTAAAAAAACACATGGTGCTGCTACATCTCGCTAAGTATTTTGTATTTTACTACTTTAAAAAAGTGTTCTGACAATTTGTATTAATTTTTGAAACATCATATAAAATGTTGCAATATATGTCACGAGAAAGGCGACACAACAACAAAATAACACAATTGTGCCTCAAATTTGCAACAAACTTGTAATTTGGTCTAATAATCAAGACATTTTACTAACGTGTCGTAGATAATATGTCGTAAACTTGAGGCACTATAAAAATGTCAAATATATATGTCACAAAACACACGACACATTAAAGAAATGATACAATTGTGCCTTAAATTAACAACAAATTCATTATTGTGTAGTCTAATTATGGCATTTTGGTAAAGTGTCGTAAATAATATGTTGTAATATTAATACACTAAATAGTATGTCGATTATGTGTCACAAAAAATGTGACAAAGCAATGAAATGATGCAAAAATGTTGCATATGAACGAAAGATTACCATAAGCGTAGTAAATATACAACATGTATATATGTCACAAAAGGTCAACTTTCTTGTAGATCTCTTACTTTTCCCACTGTCCTGTTATCTATGTGTGTTCGTTTGACTTGATTTGTATACTGAATTGCATATATGGATTTAACCAAGCGCTCCATTGAGAGAAACTTCATCTCTGATGATGAAAACGAGGAGCTAGAACCTATGGCTACTAAAACAATTGACAGCACCGCAGCCGTTGTCTTGCCAGGAAATGTCGTCGAAGCCAACTTACAGCTAATAAGTTCTGAAGTTATGGCTAAGAAAGGTGGGGAGGTAGCTGCTCGTAAAACCAATGAGACCTCCCACAGAAAAAAAGAAACAGGATCGAACAGGTGGATCATTGAACGCATTGGATCCTCCCAAGAAGAAGGGGCGTGTTATCCATTCTAAGTCCAAAAATCTATCACAAAGCCATAGCTTCATGGTAGAGGGAACTATTCTTGCTACCTTATCCAAACTGTCTCTCCATGAGATAATGGATGTGATATGTTCATTAGGGATTATATTGTGGTTTAATTTGGTGCTCTTTTTTTCGAGGTCTCACTGTTATATTTGCTTCCATGTTTTTGAAAATAAGGTTGGTAAGAGTCTTCAGCTTGTAGTGATTGAGTTTTTGAGTTCACTAAAGGAGTTGGTTCACTTCTAGAGAAATGGCAGGCCAGCGAAAGAAAGGTCACTTCTTTGAATCTATCTCTCGAGGCTGTTGAAAAGCGTGCATGCTCTGCCGAAGAGCGTGCCTTGGTTGTTAAAAAAGATGCTGCTAGAATGCGTTCGAAGATGGAGGAGATGTAGAGTAATGGTCCCTCTTCGCCTGGGTATTCCCAGGTTCATGTTGATCATCTTGTGAAGACAAAATCTTTCTACAACGTTTTTGAAGAAGTTTCTACATCCGCTCGCAATGTTAGGTACTGTGAGGCTTTGACTGAACTTCGAAGACTGAACCTTACTGTGAAGGCTTAGAACCTTCCCAAACTGGTCATGTCCGAGAAAGTGTTGAAGGAACAAAAGGCTATACTTAACAAAGGGTTCATTAGCCGTGTTTTTTTATGGTTGTCATCCTTACCCCTTGCCGTCCCACCTCGCCAGTCTTCCTTGCTTGCCTTCTGTGGCAGAGCTGAAGGAATGTGCAGTTGATTATTTCAAAGATCTTCCCTTCAGTTCTCTCACTTCTTAGCCTCCCGTATCTCAACCTCCTTCTAATCTTGACGTCGATGCGAACACTGAGGCCAATCCAAAGATTAAAGGTTCCGGTCAGCATGTGAGCAAGGAGGGTTATGCTGTTGTTGTTCAACCTTCGACCGCTCCCCTTCTCATGTTAGTTAATCCTAGTGCTATGAATTATGAGGCTTTATTTGTAATTCATAAAAAAATTTAGAAGTATGTATGTACTATTTGTACTATTATGAATATTAATTTTTGGTTTCGTTTCTAATTTTGCAACTTCTCATCGTATTTATTTATATGCAGGGCTTGGATATTTTGATTGATCATAAATTTTTGAAAAGTATTGACTATTTGGGATCTAATGTTCATTTTCGGCATGGCCCTAGTTTTATCTCTCATCCTTCACCTTGCCCTATTAAGCTGATCGAAGCTACCCAGTCTTTCTCTAAAGACTATGTTGAGCTTGTTTCTGCTGATGGCTTTCCCCTCCATTATATATTGGGTGTCAAATTCCTACATCCTCATCTTCTCCTCCTACTTCACCCTATCCTTGTAGCCAGTTTGTACCTGAGGGTTATAACATTGAGTTGCTTGACAAAGACATAGGTCGTGGTTTGGTAGATCTTTAATATGTAGGCGTATACATCTGTTCCCTCAATCTTCTCATCCATGTTTATAAATGGGTGCTTTGTTTGGCCATTCGCCTCAAGTATATGCTACTTAGCATCAATTATCTTGGAGCTAGGTGGAAGAAGACTTTAAAGGATACCCAAGATTTTGTCAGCGAACTAAAAGAGTTTTGGGCTGAACAAAACAACCTTATTCAGCGCAAACAGTTGAGCATGGTTAGAATGCTTCACCGGCAAGAGGAGGCTAAGAATTTTGGTGCAAGCAAGGCTAGTGAGGCTCATCAAAAGACCCCGATCATTGATAAGCAATGTTTTTGCATTGACGATTTATTGGAGCCATTGAAGAAAAATCATAATGAGTGTGATCATTTTTCTTCTTCTTCAGCCGGTTGGCAAAGTAAATTTGACGAACAATATGCCAAACAATTTTCCATAAACACTCAGCTTCGTAGTGAGAATGAAGGTCTTTGTGCTGAGTGTAATCATCTTGACTCATGTGTCCACGAGCTTGAGCAAGCTTGTGTTGATTGCAAGGATAAGCTTCTGGCCCTTCCATCATCATCTTGTGGTTCTACTGGTCATAGGGACTAAACGATGAATATCGGCAAGCAAAGGATTAATTTGTACGAAGCTGTTAGGTCTCATATTCGCCAATTAGAAGACAAAGTGAAGAATTTGATTGCTACGAATAAGAATTATAAAGATAATGTTATGAGCGTGCAGCTTGATCGCAAGAAATTTGGCCTTACAACTGACTTTAAGGCGTACTATGCCAAGTATCTTGATCATATGGAACGAAGAGGTGTAACGCGGCATCCTGCCTACTTATTGTTTAAATGGTGTTATGAAAAAATCCTAGGTGATGAGCGTGAGGCTGAGCAATCTTATCGCAAAACTAGGCAACCTCATCGCTGTGGCGGTTCTTCATCCTATGGATCATCTCACATGTCAAGGCATCGATAGTTTTTTCTTTCTTCTATTCGATGTATCAGTTTTTTTTGGAATGTTCAAAGTAGTACTTTCATACTGACTCGTATTTTGTAACTTAGTTTTTTTGCTATCTTTCAACACAAGGTGTTGTGCTTTTTGCATTTCCTCTTGTTCGTTCGTTTATGCATGTAAGAGTTCTATTACTTTCATGCTTAAGTTTTTTAACCTTCACCATGCGAGGGTGTATGGCTTATAGCTTGTCTCCATTGCTGATATTGCTGGCATGTTTGCCTATTTTGCAAGATCTATAGCTTGTCGAAATAAGGGTTTGTATTATGAGAACTTGCAAGATCTATTGCTAGCTTTTGTCATGTTTATGGGCATATTTTCCTTTTTGCAACATCTATAGCTTGCTTAGTTGATTTTGCAAATTTCCAAGGTCTATGGCTTGGGAACTGGGGAACTTGTATTGTGTGAACTGCAAGATCTATTGCTTGCTTACGTCACTTTTTTGTAGGCATATCTGTTTGTGCAAGTTCTATGTCTTGCAAAAGTAAATTTTCAAAGTCGCGAGATTTATAGCTTGCAAAATTATAAAGGACTTGGCTTTCCTTTTTCCTCTGCCAAACTCGATTCGTTCTTTCGTAACACAAGATTACCGATTTGGAATTGTGTCTCTTTGACTTTCTAGTTTTATGCGTACTTTGCTTAGGTGATCGTTGCATGTTGTCTTTTTTCTTCAAATTCATCTAGGTCAAACCTCATCATTTTGGGATTATCGTCCTCCTTGTATACTTGTACATGAAGGTTTGAGTTCGCAATTTCCACCGGTATTACTGCCTCATAACCATAGACTAAACTATATAGCGTCTCTCCTATTGGTTATTGAACAGTTGTTCTATATGAGCACATGGTATTAGGTATTTCATCCACCCAACCAATTCGTTTCCCTTCCAATCTTTTTTGTATACCCTGAACTATAGTCATGTTCATGACTTCCACCTATCCATTTACTTGTGGGTGAGCTATAGAAGTGAACTTCTGTGTAATCCCCAACTTTGAGCACCATTCTGTAAAGAATATGCTAGTGAGTTGTGTGTCATTGCCTATGACTATAGTTTGTGGCACCCCGAAGCGATAAACTATATTCTTCCAGATGAACTTTCTTGTTACCTCTGTTGTTACTCTTCCTAATGGCTTCGCTTCCACCCATTTGATGAAGTAGTCAATCGCCGCTATTAAAAATCTTGCATTGCCAGTACAATTTGGAAAAGGTCCAACTAGATAAATTCCCCCATTTATCAAATGGCCCAGCTCCATATATTCCTGTTCATGATACTATTGGCCACTATCGGATTGTTGATATGGAAACTATTACAATGAGCACGAAGTTGTGCGTATCGTTGAACATACTCGGCCAATAGTATCATGCTTGAATTATCTTCTTTGCACTCATTCTAAAGCCTTGATGCGTTCCACACAATCCTTCATGCACTTCCCTTAGGAATTTCTCTACTTGCAATAGACCTATACACTTTATCCTTGGAGTCAGGAAACCTTTTTTTATAAGGTTCCTTATTCATAGGCTTAGTTGTGAGATTGCAACTCCAATTTTTTAGTTTGCCCCTTATCTGGTGGAAACTTCCCTCTTGCAAAGTAATCTATCAATGGTATCATCCAGCTTACTTCCTCAGTGTTTATCGTTGACACAGTTGTGGCTACAGTACTTCTAACTGAGATGACTTCCACCTTAACCTCCTTGTGCCCGAGCAGCGAAACAAATCCAGCTGTCGTTAGCTTACTCAAGGCTTCTACTTTTTTGCTCTCACCCCTTGTTACATGTTTAATATCGAAGTATTCTATTTGGGCAATGAGCTGACGAATTTTTTTTGAAATACTTTACCACATGTTCTTCTAGCACTTCATAGTCTCCTCGCACTTGCTGAACCACTATCAGTGAATCACTAAAACCCTTAATGCTTTTGAACTTCATTCTAATTGTAATATCTAAGCCTCATATTCAAATTCATTATTGGTGAGTGTAAAGTCTAATTGAAGTGAATATATGTGTTCTCCTCTCTCCGAATCGACTAGAAGCAGTCATGTGCCGCACCTTTCTTTGTTGAATTCTCCATTAACGAATAGATTCCATACCAAGTCAACCCACTTGGATTTTCCCTTATTGATCCCAAGATTTTGCTGCACCTTCATCCCTTGTGCATCTGCAATGAAATCTACCAAGGCCTGTGTTTTGATTGCAGTTCAAGGCTGAAACTGGATCTCATATTATCCCAATTCAAGAGCCCATTTGGTCATTCTTCCAGATGATTCACGCCTTCTCAAGATATTCTTAATTGGAAAATCAGTATAAAAAATGATGT
>JAULKK010107104.1:0-17481 GCA_032355705.1 Rubia peregrina
GGGTTTCCGGGGGTGGCGGAGGTGGGAAAGGAGGAGGGCGGAGACGAGGGGGAGGGGAGGCTATGGTTGCAAGATCGCTAATGGGTAGTATTGTTTGATGATGAACATGTGGAGGGTTCTGGTGCGCCGTCGATATGACTGATGAATTTCATATCTCAGGAACAGTTGGACGAATCGATGAAGCTTCGAGGCCCCAGGATTAAGGATATTATTGCTCAGAGAGACCGACACCTGTACGAGGTTAAAAATTTCATACGTGGGGGGGGGGATGGAAGGTGGGAGTGGTGTTCGGCCGGCGGCAACCTGGTGGTGGTGGTGGACTGATGACAAAATTGTCCTAAAATTTTTGGGTTTTAGGCCAAAGGGAATTTTAGTTATTTTTATGTGCGATTAACGCCAAAAATAGTGTCTTAGGGTTATATTAGCATTTTCATTAACTAGTTAAGGTTGTTTTTGTACTAAACTTGAAGATTATATTGTCACATAGGAGTACTCAACTAGGTAGAGTTTTATGTGTATAAATCCCTTGGTTTTTAACAGTTTTCAATGATTATATTTGACTATCAATATCTCTAACTACATAAAACGTACAATATTTATGCATACAAAATTGATATTTTAAAATAAATATTAATATGAATATAACAATATCTCACATGCTATTTTTTATTGCAAAAAATAAAGCCACCAAATCAAAGAAAACCCACCTAATTGAAAATTGAAGAAAACCCACCAAATTGTCAAAAAATTGGAGAAATCCAAGAAAATTGAACAAGAGAAAACTAAGAATCAAATGGCGGAAAGACTCGCAATGGAGGTGGAAGGAGCTGTAGATAGGCGACACATCATGTTCTTACTCACTAGCAAGGAGCTCTACCACTAGGTGCCGCTCCAAACCAAAGACTAGTTGTTTCCGTGCCAGAGCGATTCATCTTCGACAATATATCCTTTTTGAGTGGCTGTGGAGGGAGATTCAGTCGGTAATCTCCATACTCCGCCGTGGACCTCCCTGGACCGCCCTTCCATTTGGATCTGCGTTTATTTTTTGCCGGGGTGGGATTTTGTTCGCCGGAGTTGGGTCGATGGGTCACTGGTCAACTCCTCTTCTCCATCATCGACTGGACTTCAAAGATCGATCGTTCTCCGACTGCTAGCTCGTCGCGAAGAGTTCGACGAGGTTGACCTATTAGATGCTCTTCTTAGCGCTGCTTTGGCGGTAGTTTCCAGCTTGCTCCAGTGCTAACTTTTCCGATCGAACACTTGTGGCGATTTAGACGAAGAGTGACAACTGTCCTTTTTCGGTGGTGTTTTCCGGACCTCATATCTACGTCTACAATGAAAAAATGACAGAACATGGAAGAAAAAGAGGGGGGAAGAGGTTGCCTACTGATGGAGGCGACGACAACCTCTCTCAAGCTAGGGTTTTGGTATAGTCTTTAAGAGAGCGAGCAGAGGAAATTATTTCATAGAGAGAGAGGTCTGACCATTTATAGTTATTGGTCAAAGATTGCCAATTTAACAAATTTTACTTGAGAAAAAAAAATAAACATACCAAAGCTAATATTCGTGGAACGTAATTTAATTTCTACCTAAATTCACTTACTCCCCTCTTCCCTCCGTTTTTGTCTTACCACAAAAAATTATCAATTTTTAAAAGTCATTAAAATAGCATAAAAATAGTACGTGAACAAAAAATTACTTTACTTTTTCACATTCAAAATGTTACTAAAAATAGAAATAATAGAATAATATAAAAATACCAAATAAGATAGATATGACACAAATAATGGAGGCAAAGAGAGTAAGATTCTTTGTAGTACTACACTTGTACACTTGCACATTAAAAGTACAATACTTTAATAATCACCTAGGATTCCCTTCATACTAATCTCTCTCCCCTTTCCTAATTTTATTTGCACTTTTTCTTAGTCAACTTTATTAAATCATGTTTGATCACCGTTAATTTTAATTACTTCCTTCAATTTTTTAATAATGGTTCATACTTTTGGGCACTATTTTTAACAAAGAGTGAAATGAATGGTGATGATTGCATTGAAAGTACAAAAAGTAAATTGAGTGGATGAAATAATCAAGGGTTTTCCAAGTATGAAAATGAGTCAATATAAAAAACCTTCCCTAAAAGGAAATAGAGTCAATATTATAGGACCAGAGGGATTACGTATAGTATCGACGTACTGTACTCTCTCTGGTCCATTATTTATGTCCTCATTTGACCTCATTTTTTTAATGATATGTTTGATCGCCGATAACTTTTGTTAGATACAATAACAGATATCATGTGAGATGTCTTTCAATTCTCCGTAGCGTTTAATTTCTAAAAAGTAAAATTTCATAGTTTGTTATTGTACACAACTAATTTTATCGGTGGTCAAACATATCTTAAGAAAATGTTACAGAGTACAAAAAATGAGGACATGGATAGATGGTCGGAGGAGTAATAACAATTTGATAAATAGAACATACATGATGAAAGGAGACTAATAGTATCTCATATAATGATATGAGTACTTATATATTAATTGAAATTTATACTTTCTCTGGTCCTCTATTTATGTTCTCATTTTTTCTGACATCTTCTCAAGACATGTTTAACAACCGATAACTTTAGTTGTGTACAATAACAAACTATAAAATTTTACTTTTCAGAAACTACACGTTACGAAGAATCCAAAGACATCTAGCATGACGTCCGTTAGTGTATCTAATAAAAGTTATCGATGGTTAAATATGTCAGGAAGAAAATTGGGATCAAAGGAAGTCATAAATAAGAGATCAGCGAGAGTAGTCAAATGTCGCAGTGAAAGTAACTCTAAGTTAAGGAAATTATTAAGAATGAGCGACCATGAAGAATATACAGCAGCAAAACAGCAACAAAACAGAGCACATCAGTTTCTTGTCTTCTGTTTTGTTTGGACTGATCAAACTGATAACTGATCTCTACTCATGGAAGCATCCGGAAGCTGCTCGAACATCCTGGAAGCAACAATCGAAGCAGCAAGAAGCAACAATCCAGTTACTCCATGTTGGCGGGAAAACAGTTGAAGTTGATTAACTGAAATTCAGTTTTGTACAGTTTGTTGTTAGTTTAGATTCTCTGTAAACTGCTTAGTTTGTTAGTTAGTTAGTAAGTTGAACTCACATTTCATGTATAAATAGAGGTATAACCGGATGTAATTGGCTAAGTTAATACACCGAAAATTTCCCAAAGTTGCTGCTCTGTTTTTTCATTGTTCTGAAAGTTTCTGATTCCGGTTTGAATTCCGGCTAGTTTCTTCATGGTATCAGAGCATTCAGGCTCTTGATTACTGTTCATACAACTAATCCTTTCCTTTTGTGAGATCCTGATCTAAGAACAAGATGAGTGCATCAAGTTCTGCTGGAAATGCTGCTGGTTCAGCAACAAAATCAAAGAAAGCAAACTATGTGGTTGATGATGAAGGCTTCGTCAAGATCCGTCCAGATGATCCGCTGTTCTTCCAAGCTTCAGATCATGCAGGCTTGGTGATTGTCACGGAGAAGCTGAACGAGAAGAACTTCTTGACATGGAGTCAAGGAATGATGACTGGATTGCATTCGAGAAACAAACTCAAGTTTCTCACTGGTGAATTTCCTGAACCGGATGAAGATTCTCCGATTTATGAAGCCTGGGGAAGAGCCAATTCCACTCTGATTACGTGGATCTTGAGCTCTATGAATCCAGAGATTGCTAGCAGCTTTGTGTTTGCCACAAATGCAAAGTTGCTGTGGGAAGAAATCAAGGAAAGATTTGGCACAGTGAATGGACCTCTCTTCTATCAATTGAAGAGAGATATGTGTTCAATCAAACAAGGAGGAGATTCAGTCAATCAATTCTTCTCAAAACTGAAAAGATTATGGGATGAATTTGATATCATGAGGCCAAAGAAGAAGTGCATTTGCTGCAAATGTACTTGCAATTGTGGATTTTATGCAGATCTGGCTGCATATGATAATGAAGATAAGTTGCAGCAATTCTTGATGGGATTGAATGATGAATATGAAGCAACTAAGAATCAGATACTCACTATGGATCCTCTACCACCTGTGAGCAAAGCTTGTGCTCTATTTGCCAAAGTTGAACAACAGAAAGAAACTCAACTGAGTTATGTCAACATGGCTGAGAATGCAGCCATGCTTGTGAGAACTGTGAATCCAGGTAATGCTGTAAGGTTCAATCAGAGAAAAAGGGAGATTGAGGCAAAGAAATCCTTGAAGTGTGATCATTGTCACAAAAATGGTCATACTAAGGATACATGCTTCAAATTGCATGGATATCCTGATTGGTGGAATGAGGGCAAAGAAACTGGAAAGAGGCAGCCACAATTTGCATCTAATGCAATCACAGCTAGTCAGATTGAAGGATATGATCAAGAAACTCCTTTAGACCTTGGAAGTGCAGCTGCTGGTAACAATGATTTTCAATCTCTGATTGCAACTGTAATGCAAATGCAGCAGGATCTTGGAAAGATGATGAAAGGGAAAGGAAAGGATCCAGCTGAGCATAATGATCTTGTCAACTTCAGTCATTGCAATGATTTTGCAGGTAGTATTCTTACTCAACTTGCTAACTCTGCTATTTGTTTTAAGAGTGATGTTTGGATACTTGACAGTGGAGCATCTTCACATATGTGCAGCAACCCTTCACTACTTACCTCACTGAAACCTACTACATTTCATTCTCCCATTTACCTACCTGATCAATCAGTGGTGTTTGTTGATGCAACAGGATCTGTGATATTAAGTGACAAAATCATGATATCTGATTGTCTATTTGTAAAGTCATTCAAGTTTAATCTGCTATCAGTCAGTAGATTGTCAAGAGAAAACTTTCTGCATTTTAATTTCTTCTCTGATGTATGTCTGATTCAGGACCTTGAGGCTGAATCAGTAATAGGAGTTGCTGTTGAGACTAATGGACTGTACATAGTGGATAAGAGGTCATTTGATCCAGAAGTAATAAGTAGATACTCAAGAAAACATTTGTGTAATAATGCTGTTTCTTTTCCTATCAAGAAACTTAGTGATGAAGAGCTGCAAATCTTACATAACAGATTAGGCCATCCATCTTCAAATGTATTACATCACCTGCATTTACCTGATTTGAATAACAATTGTATGATATGCCCCCTTGCAAAGCAATGCAGATTACCTTTTCAAACATCCTCTATTTCAACACATAAAGCATTTGAAATGATCCATTTGGATATGTGGGGACCTTACAAAACCAAATCTGTGAATGGTTCAAGATATTTTCTTACTGTAGTAGATGATTTTACTAGAACTACATGGACTTTTCTGCTAAAATGCAAATCTGAATCTACTAATGTCATCAAAGGTTTTCTGAACATGATCAGTAACCAATATGATTCATCTGTCAAAAAGATTAGATCAGATAATGGTTCTGAATTCATTAACAAAGAATGTCATAATCTGTTGTCTGATAGAGGTATTATGCATCAAAGATCATGTACTTATACACCTCAACAAAATGGAGTAGTTGAAAGAAAACATAGACACTTACTTCAAGTTGCAAGGTCTCTTATGTTTCAGTCAAATTTACCAAATAAATTTTGGGGGGAAGCTATACTCACTGCCACATATGTTATAAATAGGCTACCATCTTCTGTTCTAAAATGGATAACACCATATGAGGCATTATATCATAAACCTCCTGATTTCTCAGTTTTAAAGGTTTTTGGTTGCCTATGCTATGCAACTAATAATTTGCCTCATAAAGATAAGTTTAGTCCCAGATCTTTTCCTTGCATCTTCATAGGTTATCCAGTAAACCAAAAGGCATATAAAGTGTTTGATTTACTTCAGAATAAAACAATGATTTCAAGAGATGTTGTTTTTAAGGAATCAGTGTTTCCTTATAAAGGAAATGTTTCTTCTTATATTCCCATAAAATGCTCCATGAAGTCTGATAATCCTGATGCATTTCCTGCCTTACCTGTTTCTGATGTTCAAACTGACTCAAATGATCATTTTTTGACTAGCAAAATTAGTGTTTTACTTGATGATTCATCTGAATGTGATAGGCATGTTTCACCTGATAGGCCTTACAATGATCAATCACATATATCAGTTGATCCATTACATAATTTCACAGAATCTAGACCACCAGCAACACACACTGATTCATCACAGTCTACTAACCTTGATCAAAACATTATATATCCACAAACTGATATCCCTTATTCACAGCCCTTACAACCTGATCCTGCATCACATAACCTACCACTTAGACAAAGTTCCAGAACCAAATTAAAGCCTAAATGGATGCAGGATTACCTGATAAACTCAGCATATGAATTACCTTCTTTTTCTACTGCACATATGAGTTATTTGGCTAATCTGTTGAGAATTCCTGAGCCTCATTCTTATAAACAAGCCAGCAAGAGTGAGCAGTGGGTGAAAGCTATGCAAAATGAATTGCTTGCCTTGGAGTCTAATGAAACTTGGGAGTTGGTTTCTCTACCTCCTGGAAAAAGAGCTATTGGCTCTAAATGGATATACAAGGTTAAATATCATCAGGATGGATCAGTGGAGAGATTCAAGGCCAGATTAGTGGCCAAAGGGTTCTCACAAATAGAGGGTCAAGATTATTATGACTCTTTTTCTCCAGTAGCTAAACAGGTTACTGTGAGATTGTTCTTGTCCATTGCTGCAGCAAGATCATGGCACATCCATCAAATTGATGTGAATAATGCATTTCTGCATGGTTTTATTCATGAAGATCTGTATTTGAAACCACCAGATGGATATTTGAAGGCTAAACCTGGACAAGTGTGTAAACTCAGGAAGTCTTTATATGGACTAAAACAAGCTTCTAGACAATGGAATGCAGAATTTACAAGACATCTAGCTGCCTATGGATTAGTCCAATCAAAGAATGATCACTGCCTCTTCTTAATGCATTCTGATTCTGTCATGCTGGCTTTAATAGTGTATGTGGATGATGTCTTGATAGCTGGCAACTCAATCCAGGCTATCACTGATCTAAAGCAGTATCTCCATAAGCAATTCACTATAAAAGATCTAGGTCAAGCTAAGTATTTTCTGGGAATTGAACTAGCTTACTCTCCTGATGGCATCTTTCTCAGTCAACAGAAATATGTCACAGATGTTGTCACTGATCTAGGTCTGCACTCTGCCAAGTCTCATGCCTCCCCATTACCAGCAGATTGGAGATCTCTGAATGAACAATCTCCTTTAATGAAGGATCCTGGACCTTTTAGAAGACTGATAGGGAGGCTCTTATATTTGGGATTCACAAGGCCTGACATCACCTTTGTTGTTCATCAATTAAGCCAATTTGTGCAACAACCAACTGAGTATCACTGGGAAGCTGCCCTACATGTTGCTAAATACCTGAAAGGTTGCCCACAACATGGTTTGTTCTTTCCAGTTCAGGAGGATTTTTCAGTCACTGCATTCTGTGATGCAGATTGGGCAACTTGTAAGCTGAACCGAAGATCAATCACTGGTTTCTGTGTTTTCTTTGGATCTTCTCTCATTTCTTGGAAATCCAAGAAACATCATACAGTATCTAGATCATCAGCAGAATCAGAATATCGAAGCATGGCCATGACTGTGGCTGAATTGAAATGGATCTCATTTCTACTCAAAGATTTCAGAATTCCTTGTGCTTTGCCCATTCCTCTTCATTGTGACAATACTGCTGCACTTCAGATTACTGAGAATCCGGTGTTTCACGAACGCACAAAGCACATTGAAATAGATTGCCATTTTGTCCGAGATGCCTACACTGCTGGTTTTATTGATCCCCTACATGTGTTCTCTAGGCATCAATTGGCAGATGGATTCACAAAACTTCTTCCTGCTACTTCTCTTTATCCATTACTTTTCAAAATGGGCTTTTGTTCTCCACAAGAAGCTTCATTTTGAGGGGAGGGTGAAGAATATACAGCAGCAACAAAACAGAGCATATCAGTTCTATCTATTTTGTATGACTGATCAAAACAAAATTTGTCAGCCACAACAAAACATGATAACTGATCTCTACTCATGGAAGCATCCAGAAGCTGCTCGAACGTCCTGGAAGCGGCAATTGAAGCAGCAAGAAGCAACTCCAGTTTGGCGGGAAATCAGTTGAAGTCGGTTAACTGATTTCAGTTTTCATCCAGTTTGTTGTTAGTTTAGATTTTCTGTAAACTGATTAGTTTGTTAGTTAGTTGGTGAGCTGAGCTCTCATTTCATGTATAAATAGATATGAAACCGGATGTAATTGCTTAACTTAATACACAGAAAATTTTCTCCCAAACTGTCACAGCTTTACTCTGTTTTTCTTGCTTTCTGAAATTGAATTCTTGTTGAATTCTTCAGTATTTGCTATTCATCTATGCTAAAAACCTAACTATAATCCATGCAACGATTGTAAAGATCATATAAAGTAAAATCAAAGTCAACTTTACTCTTCCTCCTCACTCTAAATTCACAATCATACCATCGCCAAATCATGAGATATCTTATAAGAAATCGAGAGTATTACTAAAACAAAACAATCGAATAATATAAACTCGATATTGAGATTCGATTACTCCTAAACCTTTTATCTCTCTAGCTAACTAATCAATGAAAGAGAACAGGAAAAAAATATAAATCTTATTTCTAAAGGACAGATAGCATACGTTAGTGTCTGTAGTTGAGGAAACATGTAAAACAAAACAATTCGAGTTGAAAGTCCAAAGATGAAAAGAAAATGTCCACCAAGGAGAAACTAAAGTCATTGATAGTGAAGTTAAACCTTGAGTTCTAATTGTTAGAGTCCCCTTAAGCAATAGCGCACAATTTGTATCAGCATTGAATCAATTTGGGATAAAATAACCTGCATAAATAAACACGATAGTCAGGACATGAGTATTATCTTCCCTCTGAAAAGCTATGTATGGAAGGTTTTGGAATAAGGAGCGACAGATTGAGATAAACAGTTACTTGAGAAAGAAGGTCAATGTCAATGCCAATGACTTCAAAGATCTCTTAATGAAGTCATCTCAATTCCTACTCTGTGATCACCTGCAGTTAATGAAGCAATTTAATGAAATCCAGCTCCCGAAAATGCAACAGAAAAAACAACACAATCAAAAACAATAGTAAGGCTTAGTAATTCCAACAAAACAAAAAACTGGAAACCAAAATCCCTGACAGAAGAGTAATCCAGCTCCACTTATTATTTTTTGCACTTATCCCAACTATTAAAACAATAACAAATATTGAAAACTAATCAGCAATTTGTCCATGTTCTAATATTGTAAGACGTATTAACAATGGAATTTAATGATAGAAAAAAACCTTGATTTTATTGATTCATTAAATAAACAAACGTCCACCTGCACCTAACAGCTGATACCAACATGCATTGACAAACTTCTTCCTCACAACTATTTCATCAATCACTATTCAACCAAGAAAACAAAAATGGCGGATCAACTCGTCACAGTAAAGTTCATGCTTTAGTTTTAGTTATAAATCTATTTGTAAATAGGCTTCGGGAAAAGAGGAAGATTCATGATGCATCTTTAGCTGGTAAGAAGGTTTTTGGCATCGGCAACCTACACAGGCCACTCACTGATCATTGGAGGAAAATTAGGTAAAATTTAACATTTTTATCATACAATTAATTTTCTTTCAAACTTTTCTAACAATCTTCAGAATTCAGAAGTAGGAAACTCACAGTAATGATAGAGTCGAGCTGGACAGTTGATTCGGGCAAATCATCCAACCAAGGAATAGATGCAAGAGGAACAGGGTTGGCAAACCCTGTAGTTTTCGGTAATATATGATCAACTCTACACGCAAGCAGGGTGAATTGTCAGTTTCTAGGAGTATATTTCTATCTCCTACATGTAAAATCTCACACTTTTACACTTTTACAAAAGCACCATTCAAGCACTTTGACATTTTCAAGATACTACACATAGATAAAGCAAACCACATGTAAATTTCCATTGATAACAAACAGAACCTAATTAGATTATACACTTCGCAACCTTGATTGAAAACATAAAATAAAAAACTAACCAAGAAAGAATAGAAAATGAATCCTGAAATTACTCAATTTAAAACATTAAATGCACATTTGGGTGAGGAAACTGAAATGTGAATGCATGGGATATAAAGGTGCAACCAGCGCTGGGGCAATAGGCCGATTGGCAATGTAGCGTAGCACAACCTATACTATATGAGTAATTTATGTTTAACCTGGATTGAAACCTTTAATTAAATAAACATGCATTTTGGATATAAAATGAGCAAATTGCTTCATCTATGAGTACTGATACATCATTAGTAGGTTTCATTTACTTTAGGGCAATGCTTAAGAACATGCACAAGTAAGACCATATTCGACTAAAATAATCAACAAATGAAGAACAACATAAAGATGAATCCACAAAGAATGATGCATAAATATTAATTCAAGTAATCGAGAGTAGTAATTTAGTAGAATCACAATCCCTGATTATCTTAGAGAAATGAGCAAGATCTCTCTAATTACTTGTAACCTGATAAGCCTTAAACAACAAAAGGGTAGTTCCCAATCCACCCGTGTAAAGGGTATAATAACTGACACGCTTATTTTTATCACCACGTGTCTCCTCCACCACCTGAATTCAGGGCCACAACAGTAAAAAAGGTTGAAAGACAAAACTGAGATAGCGAATTAACAAAATTAGCAAGATTGAACCTTTTCCATGATGTCCAAAGATGTTATTTTTCAGGGTTTTCTGATAGGGATGTGTAAGGAAGATGAAGAAGCTTTCTGAGGGAGTCCATGGATTCTTCCAGTGGTTTTGCATCAGGGTTGTGACCTAGGAGTTCATTGGGAAAGTAATGATTTGCCACTTTAGCTGTGGTTTACTTCTCAACTGCCTTCTCACTGAAGCAATTCATCGAACACCTTGCCACCAGCAGTAAACACATAGAAAATCCTTTAAAAACAGACATCATTTGAATAAGAAACAACCTTATCAGAGTTTGTATCACCAGAGAAAAGCATAAACAAAACATAAAAAAATATTAAAGAGCAGAGCTTCAAAAATTTATACACAAGCTGGATCAAAACTTTCACCTTAGTGCCCATCATCTGCTTAAGCCACATCCTCAAGGCTTCATCTTTCCCCAACTGAAGCTCTCGCTGAAACTCTGCGCCTTTCTCTATTGGACGCCATTATCCTAGTGGCCGCCTAACCTATGTTTTCTTTAAAGCCATTCACCTATATAAAAAAACTTTAAAAATGGGAGAGAGAAAGACGACGGAGAAGGAACTAAAGCGACACACAAACTCCTCGATCAAAGTGTAGAATATTTTGGAAACAAAATATTTAATTGCAACAACTAAAAACAATAAAGTATATTTAGAAATCAACTTTTAAAAAATATTTATTATAAAAGGTGATGTGGCAAGCTGATTTGGCAAGTTGTGGGGTTGCCACCTATCCAAAAACTTGATGTTTTAGTAGTATTTATAGATTATAATTTAATTAATATTATTAATTTTATTTAATTATTTTACACTTACTTTTTAAAAAACAATTTTATATTATTATAAATATTATAAATAATTTGTATAGCCTAAATATAACATTAAAAATTAAATTAACATCACACTATATAATAAATATTGTAATATCACATTCTTATTCGATATTCTACATACATTATACATTATTATATTTATTTTGACAATGTCCTCCTTGCTTTTGGGTCAGGGGTCTCACAAGTTGATTTTGATGAGACATTTGCACCAGTTGCCTTGTTAAAACATATTCGCATTTTACTTGCTATTGCTTGCACTCGGGATTTCACCTCATATTAGATGATGTAAAAAAGGTGTTGCTAAATGGAGTAGTCAATAAGGAGGTGTATGTGGAACAAAAAATATATTTTGAAGATCCTCATCATCCACATCATGTGTATATGGATTGAAACAGGCATCAAGGGCTTGGTATGAGCAACTTACCACCTTTCTGATTCAGAAAAGTTATCGTTGATGGGGAGTAGATTGCACCTTGTTTCTTCTTCATGAATGATAAAATATTTTGATTGCTCAAATCTGTGTTGACGATATTGTTTTGGATCCACTTTTCCATCTTTAGTGCATGATGTTTTTAGCATTGATGCAGACGGAGTTTGAGATGAGTATGGTAGCATAACTCACCTATTTTTAGGGCTTCAAGTGAAACAAGAAAATAAAGGCCTATTTATAAAATCAGAGTAAGTATGCCTTAAATCTGGTAAAACAGTTTAGTCTCAGAAAATCTCGATCAATGCGCACTCCCATGGCAACAACAAACAAATTGACAAAAGATAAGAATAGAACAAGAGTTGACCACACTTTGTATCAAGTATGATTGGTAGTCTACCGTATCTTACTGCAAGTCGGCCAGATATATGTTTCAGTGCCGAAGTTTGTGCAAGACTTCAAACTGATCCAGAGGAATATCACTTTAGCACCGTAAAATGGATAATTAGCTATTTGAGTGGGACTTCAAGGAATGGAATATGGTATTCTATGAGTCAAATTTCTCATCTTATTGGGTTTAGTGATTCTAATTGGACATGAAATGTTGATGATCACAAGAGTACTATTGGTGGATGTTTCTTTATTGGGTCAAATCTAATTTCTTGGTATAGAAAAAACATAATTATATCTCCCTGTCAATCACCGAAGTAGAATATCTTGCTGCTGGAAGTTGTCCTTCACAGTTATTATGGATGAAACAAATGTTGAGGGAATATGGAATCAATGAAGAGCCACTCACAGTATTATGTGACAGTAAAAATGCAATTGATATTTCAAAGTCAAGTACAACATTCACGAAAAAAGCACATTGACATAAGACATTATTTTACTCGAGATCTGTTTGAGAAGAAAGAAGTGGTGGTGGACTATTTACCAAAATCGCAACAATTTGCAGATATTTTCACTAAATCTTTGGACTCTTCTACTTTTAAACTTCTTAGACAACATATTGGGGTGTATTGAATACGAGGTACCATTTTTTGTGCAATTTTCTTTATGTATATTAATATGGAAAAATACGAGAGAGAGAGAGAGAGCACATGAGCAAAAAAGGAAGGAAGATGAAAATGGGTGATGTGATAGGCTAGTGAGTAGGTGGAAAGGGTGGGCACACATTGAAATTAATGAAAAGGGGAGAAGTGGTGAGGTTAATTAAAGAGAGAGAGTAAAAAGATTTTAAAAAAATTAATCTTTCCATCTTCTTCTCCTATGCTTTAACCGATTTAGCCGTATTATTGCTATCTCAATCTCTATTTTTAGCCATTTTTGAATTGTGGGTAGAAGATTTTTAAGAGCGATCTCCATAGGGGGAGAAGTGTAGAAAGTTTGGGATTCTAGAAACTGAATTTGAGCTAAACACTAAACTAGGGATGTCAGTGGGGCGGTTGGGTACGGATTATGGTACCTCCACACCTATGTCTGCCTAAAATATTTGTACTCATCCCCGCCCCATCACCCATGGCGGGTATGATATTAATTTCATCCCCTCCCCAAAAGATTTAATGTAAAATTAAACCCCTCCCCATCACCCACATGGGTATCCATAACAAACTCATACCCATTGTACCCGCATACCTACTTAAAATTCACTTCAATATATAAAAGTAAAAACTATTAATATATAAAAGTTTGCTTAAATGAAAATGTGTCCATTACAAATAATAAGCAAATGATACTTAGTAAATATATTTTTTCAAATGCTACTCAGTCTCGTTTGTATCTAGAATTTCACAAATACAATTAATCAAACTCCATCAACAAAAGAAAGTAAAGGAAAATAAACATGTAGCACGAATCCTTCCCTGAACTCCATCATAACCTAAAACATGAACTGAATACCGTCAATACAGTTAAAATCAAGAAATTAAAAGGCAAAATTCTATGACATTTAAGAACGTAAAACTAACTTTAATAAAAATCACAACGACTGAAACAAACTACACGCAAGACTTAAATGCTCTCAGATACATTGTAAGTAGAGGCATTATGGGCAATTAGATACACCTATTTTGAGGAATGAAAATATGCACATATGACATCTAGTTTGTAGGTACGAATGTGAAAAAATTGTTGCATGCTTTCAATTGTTCTCGAGTAATATTCACGAGTACATTATATTCTACTAACAGAGTGTCAAATTAGTTAAAGTTCTTGATTGTAAACTCCAATATTATTGATGAACTCATAAACGTGGCCGTTACTTTATCTGGTTAACTTCACTTATATATACAGATGTGTTTACAAGAGATAAACTTGGTATATGTTTTATTAGTACTGTGTTTTGGAAGAAATCATAAAATTGCATGAGAGACAAATGCAGTTTATTTCAAGTATATAAAAAAACTCACTCAGTGCATTTGTTAAGCGTTGTGAGAATTCAAACTATCCTCGTCCTCTATATCGGGATCCTGCATTTCTCCTATCCAAATAGGGACATATTATTCCTTCAATTCACTAGATGCTTCATGTATAACATGTTCAATTACACACACACACACATATGTATATATATATATATAACCTTTAATATTAGACCAAATCCAACTTTGAGCACACATCAAAACCTCTAAGAGCTCATATTTTAATCCGACTACAGTAAGGGTCAAGAACTCGTTCACTTGTACTGAAACCGAGCTCTGATGGATCTGTAGAAACGGGGATGCTCAAAATATCCCTGGCTATTTTTTGAAGAATAGGATAATTGTTCTCAATTGTCTTCCACCAGTTTAGAATATTAAAAAATGGTATATTTTTAGCTCCCAAATACTTGTCCAAATCCGATTCTTCATCACTCTGCCCTTAATGTTGCCCTAGAAATATAACAAATCCTCCATCCCCTATGCACTACTATCACAACCACCCAATGGCTTTGAAGTTGATGATTGACTTCTACCAATCTTAGCCTCATATTCATCCACTAATTGACTAAGAAGACCTTTGATTCTATTAACCTTTGTATCAACATTCACTTGTTCATATATTTTTGTAAAATAGAAACGAGTAATAACCAATTTGAACCTTGAATCAAGCACCACTGCCACTCCCATTAGACTATTAACACCAAACGAATACTTGTTGTGTTTTCAAGCATCACTTTCTTCATTCTTCTTATATAATCACACGGAGATAAAAGCTAACCATATATAGAAACTTGAAGCTTACAAACATTCGGAAAATAAATATTTGCGGTTGGAAATTTTGAGGCAGAGAATTCATCAACCATCACACTAAACACTTCCAAATGTTCACATATTTTCTATACATTTTCCCCATCTTCATTAGTTGGTGGATTCCTATAA
The DNA here is from genome assembly GCA_032355705.1 of Rubia peregrina. Taxonomy (NCBI): domain Eukaryota; kingdom Viridiplantae; phylum Streptophyta; class Magnoliopsida; order Gentianales; family Rubiaceae; genus Rubia; species Rubia peregrina. Next base: position 15,385 of record JAULKK010107104.1, read on the forward strand.
AGATTATCATGAAGGTTTAAAAGAGTAAACTCCTCTTTATACTTAATAGCAAATTTGAGAATTTTATAGGTGGAGTTCCATTAAGTCTTGCAATTAATTAAGTGCCAATTTCTTCGAACATTCTGTAACTATTGAATTAGCTACTTGTTAAAAAAAACCTTTTGTCCGAAACTATCCAAAAGACTACATTATCCCTAATTCTTGTAAGACCATCCGGCATCAAACCACTTATCCCATCTTGAACAATCAAATTAAGTATATGAGCACAAAAGCACATATGAAAAAACTCATCATCTAGCAAAAAGGCATCATAAGGAAACCCTTGTTGCACAATTCCCATCATCGCATTCTTAGTCGTGCAGTTATCCACAGTAATAAATGATATTTTAAGCTCTAAATTTCGTGACTAGATGCATTCATTCAAAGCCTCAGCAAGTACCTCAGCATTATAAGGGGGTGGCACATGAAAAACCCTATAAATTATAAATAATAAGTTAGAGATATAATATTAAAAAGAAAATAAGAGAAAATAATATAAGAAAGACCTAAGACATCAAAATGGAATGAATAATATGTTATTCTATATATATATATATATGTATGTATGTATATATTAGGAAGCTATTGAGAAAGTTGTACTCAGTACTAGATCATTAATAAGTTAAAGCTCAGAAAAATGATACAGATAAAGTTTCACTTGAAAAAGCTAGCCCTTACGAAAATCACCACGCAACATGTGATCACTGTCTCAAGAATCACCTTAGTAGCACTACTATAAATCTCAATGCCCTTGTTCTATTTTGGCGCAACATGCAAAATCCCTCTATTTGGAATCAACTTCCTGAGTCAAAATGATCATAAGTAAAAGTGAAGTTCATTATAACCACGTTAAAGAATGAATTATCATTCCACCTTATCACATAAGCTTTCATATTTTGTACGAATTGATCAACTCCGGATTCAATTATGCTTTAGTATCCAACAACATAGCAAGATCTTAAAAAGGAAACTATAAACCGGTACCTTAAAGTTCAACTTTGCAATTTCCACGAGTTATCAATAAAGTGTGTTGTGACAACCATGTAGCCCTTGACAACCACATATCAGTAGTCAAGGCTACTATTTTTCTCTCTCTCTATAATGAGATTATGCTTCCCTTCTCCGACTCATATCTTTGCATGATTTCTAGTCGTCATGCGACGTGGTACCTAATTAAAAAATGCAAGAAGTAAGAAAATCCAGCATTATGGTAAATTATAGTTGTATTTACGAATTTATTTATTTCATGTACATCCATCTAGTTTTAAAATATAGTTCCAATATCTAACTAAATGTTAATGAAAATACCTTGAATCCCAGTTGAAGTATTTTATAATACTTTCTAAAACTATAGTGTTCAGCCATGCTTATAAGATACCCGTAAAATAATCATCTTAGCCAAATATCTTCTTCCATCCTCTAGTTGAAATTCACATGGTGCCAATGTCATTGTATCTTTTTTATCTTCCGGATTTACTTGTGAATTAATAAACACCATTTGTCAAAGTCTTTACTTCTTATCTTTGGACAAACTCGAGTGTGCTCTCTTCAGTGGTTGGTTCTGGATTTTGGCCATGCTACAAGGTGCTTCAACCAATAATTACATTCAGTTTTTATTTCATCACCAACTCTCTTTCTCTTGAAGTTCTTCCAAACGTCTGAGACATGTCGATCGGATATGGGCAAAATGGAAGAATCTTGAGAAGAAGTATCATTTAGACTCTCATCATCACTCAGTAAAACAACATTATTGCTTGCTCTAGGTGATTCCTTGGTGAGATTTGAAGCTATTTCCTTTTCCTCATTGGACGTCATTATCTCCTCTAAAATATTAAGAATATAAATAAATAAATGATTCACACAAGCATTTTGCTAAAAATATGTTCCAGATCAACATTATTGCTTGTAGATTCTAGTTTTTTTTTCGAGATTCAGGGGCAGAATTATTTCACATTTTCAATAGCCGAATGTAGTAAAATGGTCCATCTACATCTTGCGCTACTTTCTCTTCACCCCATCCCATCCACTCTTTCTCAACCTGGTTTGCAAGTGTACTCG
>JAULKK010107210.1:0-27915 GCA_032355705.1 Rubia peregrina
ACACAAAATAGGAAAGAAAGTAACTAGATTCATGTATTGGACGTCAAATCATGTGGAAGATTGGGATTTAACCTGAGATAGAGCACATCGAATGGTTCGGTGATGGTCGGATGTAGCCTGTGCTCTTCTTCTCCTGTTAAGGCTAGGTAGAAGATAGCGAAATCAAAACTCAAAGCTAGAAAATGAGAAAAAAAAACCAAATCGCTGACTACAAAATAGAAATCTTACCTTCAAGATGTTGGAATGATGAAATTCAACACAAATCGCCGGTAAAATCGTTGATTGGAGAAGGGAAACAGATGAAATCGAAATCTTAGGGTTGAGAGAATTTGGCGGTTGAGAGGGAAAGGGGAACAGTTTGGAGAGAGAAAATATAATCAGTAAATATAATATACCACTATTTTATATTTGCAGATTAGTCCTTATAACTTATTTAATATCTAATATAACCTTAGTCTCACCGTAGGCTTGGGTGAGACGGTCTCACCCAAGTCTTTGTGAAAAATATGCTTGACTGTTAACATGTTTACTTACATGTAAACTAAAAAAATAAGATTTAAAAACTAATTATTACGACGAATTCAATAATATCACATAAGATAATATTATTGTTTGTATATCAATTTAACTATGTGGTCAAAGTTTGACAGTGTTGACTGTCAAATAGTAAGTGTGCAGTTTAGAATGGGACAGAATGAGTATTATTTTTTTGACATTATTATCTATTAAAAATTGATCGCCTATTTGAATAGATATATGAACAACAATATTATAATACTCCACCTGTCTCATCATAAGCTGCACACTTACTATTTGACAGTCAACAATATCAAATTTTGATCACATATTTGACTAGATATATAAACAAGAATACTATCGTACGTGGTGTTGTTGAATTCGTCGTAATAAGTAGTTTCTAAATATCAACTTTTTATTTGTCATTATTATACGTAGTTAAACATATTAACGGCCAAACATGCTTCTTGAAAACTGTGACATTTTTTTGTGCGGTTTAGGCTGGGACAGAGGGAGTATATAACATTGTTGAATTCGTCGTAATAAGTAATCACTAAATATCAATATTTTCTTTGTTGTTATTATACGTAGGTAAACATAATAACAGTCAAACATGTTTTTCAACAACGTGATAATGATTGTGGTGCAAATAAAGTTGAGACTGATGGAGTACACATTTTACTTTTTAATCCTTTCATTCAATTCCGTTCACATATTTGTAATTGCATAAATAATAGTTTCAAAAATATACGTGCCTACATAAGAAAAATGAAAGGAGTAGTATTTTATTATAAGGAATTTCAAAATTGGCCATTGGCCAATCAACAATATCTAATTGTCGTGTTTAAAAAAACACTGTAAATTGTACTATAAAAAACGTTTAGATGACCCTCAGTTTTCTTATAAGTGTTTATATAACCCTTAGTTTTTCAAACACGAGGATACGTTCAAGATTGACGTTTACCTAAAAAAATTAGAATCTTATCGTTAGAGACCAACGTTGACTACCAAATTTTGAACCAAAAAATCAAGTAAATAACATCAATAACCTCTGTACTTTGATTATTTTTAGCCACCACCACTACACTTGTACAACATCGCACGACCTAACCACCACCTAATCACCATCCAACACCACACCCCACTACACAGAGCCACCTAACACCACGTAACCACACCACACCACCACATAGAACCATCTAGCACCACGTAACCACACCACCACACCACACAGAACCACCTAACTACACCACCACCACCGCACCACACCACACCACACCACACAGAACCGCCTATCACTACCTAACCACACCACCACCACACGGAACCACCTAACTGGAACAAGTCTTCTCGAGCTCCCATTTCAATCTCATAGCCAAGCTCTTCTTCCCAGAAAAGGACATAGGGGACAAAGAAAGTACTTGTACTAATCTATTTTCCCTAAGAGAAACAAAATCCTCATAAGCTGTAATTTCATCTAGTCTGGTGACCATTCAAACCCCTTGTAAGGGTATGATTATGACTTTCGTTGATTGTGAAAGATAATTGATTGCATGTTAATACTAATGTATGACTATGATTATTATTGCATGTGTTCTATAAATGTTTGGGTTTACAGTTATTATTGTTATAGATGCAACTCATCAAGTTCCAGTAAGTCAAAGCCAAGCTGCAAGGCAGCCGCTTCGTAGGAAGGTCATCTTGCTAAAACACACAAAGGTTAACCACGTCACTTCACCAAATGTAACCGATCTCGAAAATAGTGGGAAGGAACTATTCACCCTTGATGTGGTATTCCCAATAAAGTAAGATAACAGTCGTTCACCGTAAAATGCCCCTTCCTGCAAAACATATCCCGAAAGTAATTCCGGGGAAAAGGTTCCGACGTGTTTTTCCTTCAGAGGATTAGAATTTCTCAATTCAATCTCACATACATGAACCAATGTTGCTCTCCTTGTATTTGTAGGCAATTGTAATCTTGGCTCCACTTACTAGGGTTTAAGGTCGTGGGTTGTATCGTGTTTGAATCGTGGTCACTACAATCTCTGTTCGTGGTTAAGTGTTGGTCGTGATTCCATCTTTCTCGGTTCATGACTGAGTCCTTTTAGACATGGTTCCTCCTTTAACGGTTAGCGATTAACATGAACATTGGGTTAGACGTTGTACATTCTGCCTTTGTTTATTCTTGGTTGAACATTGGGCTGGGCCTGAGGGTGAACAACATGTAGCTTATGTGCTAGATATACACCATAAGCCCCCTAGCCATGAAGACTAGTAAGCACGAAGGGATGACTTTGTTATAGAATGCATGTGAACTATTGTCTCTTAAACTTTTGAAACTGTAATAACATGTTCACTATTGATATAACTAAGATTGTCTTCGCAAAGTGTTACTTGCTTCTTAGTTACTAATGCGATGTTGTTTAGGTTTCTGATTTTGAATTTTAAATTTGAATCTTCTCTATATCCGCTATACTTGCAACAAACTTAGTCAATTGAGATTTTGTTTCATTGAACCAAGATTTCCTCCTCTTTATTTGTTGTATCATTCCGAAATTCTCTCTCCTGCCGTTATGTCTTCCCCTTTATAAGTTCTTCGATTTTGGTGAATTAATTTTGTCACTATCCAGTGTACAGTATATACCTATATTCCGCCGGCTTTTCGTATTCCTAAAAAGGTAAGTTACTTTATTTCAGACATTCATCATTACTTTTCTTGTCTGATTTGACTTCTCTTGGCTTTTTAGTTTCCTAAATTAAATTCCTTAACCCTTTTGGATTTTTCATCCTCTTCTTGCCTTCTTTATCATTCTAGTTCCTAGTCGTTCTTCATCAAATCGTAACTTTTCCTTTTCTTATCTTCTTCCTTTGTAGGGCGATTCTTATAATTGTAAGCTTGTGCATTGTCTCTATTACAGTAGCTTTGTTTTTTAATCTTAGTGTAGGAATTCTCCTATTGCTTTCCTTCTTCTTTGTTTTTCTTTGGTGTGTACTTTGTGTTTCTTTTTCAAGCTTTATCGGAATATACTATTTTTCTTTTTGTAACTCTGATTGATAGAGTTTTCATCTAAATTTTAGGAAATATATCTATCTTTAATGTTAGTGAACGCTCCGCAAAGGATGTTCTGGTTGACGATGTCAACTCCTGGAAGGATTCCGACCATCTTACTAGTTACACTATCAGTAGTATTCTTTTCGATTACTACCTGGACAATTTAAAAATAGTTTCCTTTTTTGTCCTCCTACGAGCTTAAGGTCCCTGATAGTTCTGAGAGTGTTCACACTCCTCTTCCTGGCTTCATCTCTTGTTATCTAGATTACCTTAAATCTGGACTTGCTTTTCTTCTTTCTCAGCACGTCATGAACTTACTTTTCCTCTTTCTCAGTACGTCATAGATTTACTCTCGCATTACCGGTCGCCTTATCTTATCTACACCATAAGGCTGTATCGATCATCATTGTTTTTTATCATGTCTGCGAGGCAGCTCAAATCCCTTTTCGATTTACCTATTTTGCGGCTTTAATCAGCTTCGCAAGGTTAAAAATTATTCTGACAAATTCACCCTTTATCCAGTCATTTCAAATGTTGAGTTTGTGAGTGGGTTTCCTAATTACTGTGGTGTGTGGTGGAAAAATATTTCTTTTTCAAACTTAGTAATGGAAGGAAACCAACTTTGTCGGTTTGGAACTATAATGTTCCCAAATATAAGCTTCCTAAGGTAAGGGTTTGTCTTAATGTTGAGTCCAAGGTTGTATTAACACTCATCAAACATTCGATCTATCTTCACCTTGTTGATTATGAGAGTGAAGGTGTTTGTCTGTCGTTATCTTATCATTTTCCCTTGTCCTAGTTTTTTTCTCTTACTTCTCACTGTCCTATCATCTTTGTATATTGGTCTAATTTTTTTGTACACTAAGCATCCCATTGAGAGGACATTCTTTTCTGATGACGAAAATGAGGAGCCTGAAGCTCCGCATACTCAAACCCTGAACAACATTGCAAATCTTGTCTCACATGAGAATGTTGCAGAAGGAAATTCTCAGCTAATAACCACTAAGGTTATAGCTAATGAAGGTGGAGAGATAGCTATTAGCAATGTTACTAATACTTCTCAAAGAAGAAGAAAGAAAAACCGAATTGGTGGATCCTCAAACGCCTTGGAGCCCCCTAAGAAAAGAGGGCGTACTAGTCATTCTCATTCCAAACTTACTTCGCAAAGCCATGACTTAATAGTAGAGGGAAGTATTCCTGCTACTCTATCCAAACTTTTTCTCCATGAGACAATGGTCGTGGTATGTCTCCTAAAAGTTTGAAAATTATGTTTGATTTGTTTCGGTGTTTCGCTACTACAATATATAACTTTTATGTTTTTATCATTAGGTTCGTGAAAGTTTTTAGCTTGTCAGCGAACGAGTTTCATAGTTTACCAAGGGATACGGTTCGCTCCTTCAAAAATATCAGGCCAGTGAAGAGAAGTGCACAACTCTGAATGTTTCTCTTGAGGTTGCTGAAGAACGTACACACTCTGCTGAGGAGCATGCCTTAGCTGGTGAGAAGGAAGCCAACAAGTTGCATTATGAACTAGAGGAGATGCTAACTAATGATTCTGCTTCACCTGGGTACCCTCAAGTCCTTGTTGCTCGACTCGTAAAGACAAAGTCTTTCTACAGTATATTTGTGGAAGTTACTACTTGTGCTTGTAACGTTGGGTACTGCGAGGCCCTGGTTGAACTGCAACACCTGAATCTCACTTTGAAAGCGAAGAAATTGCCTAAACTGGCTAAGTCTGAAACAGTGTTGGAGCAATGCAGGATTGTGCTTAATTAGAATTTTATCAGCCGTATTTCTGATGGTTTTCATCTTTATGCCTTGATGTCCCACTTCGCTAGTCTTCCTTTGTTTGTCCTCTATCGCTGAGCTGAAGATCCGTGAAGTTGATTATTTTGAAGGCCTTCCATTTAGTTCTCGCATTCCTAGGTTTCCTCCCATTCTTGATGTCAATGCGAACACTGAGGTCTCCACCCATTTTACGAATAAGGAGGATTCCACTACCATTACAGTATTCATCTGCTTCCCTCTATAATGTTAGTGGATCTTAGAACTGTTGATTTTTCAAATTTTTATTTGTAATTCATAAAAATATCTTGATGTATGTTTGTACTGTCTGTATTATTATGGGTCACTTTTATAAATTTGTAAGTTCTTATCATATTTATTTATATGCATGGTTTTGATATTTTGGTTGATCATAAGTTTTTGAAACATCTCAAATGTTTGGGATCTAATGTTCATTTTTATGATCTTCTTGGGTTTATGTCTTCTCATTCATTTTGTACAATTAAGTTGGGCGAAGCTACTCAGTGTCTATCCAAGGAATATCTTGAGCTTATTTCTGCTGGTCGCTTTTCTAATTTAGAACTCATTCCATTATGTCTTGGATGGAAACTTTCTTCTTCCTCATCATCTCCAGCTCCTTCTGCGATCAACCCTTGTAGCAAGTTTGTTCCTGACGGCTGTTGCATTGAATCTTTGGACAAGGATATAGTTCATAGTTTAGTCTATCTTAAATCAGTTGCCATATGCATGTGTTCGCTCAATCTTCCTAGCCGTGTCCAAGAATGGGCGGTATCGCTAGGTATTCGTTTGAAGTATATGTTACTAAGTATCAATGACCTTGAAGTTGGATGGAAAAAACTTTAAAGGATACCCAAGACACTGTCTGTGAGTTAAAAGAATTTTGTGTTGAATAGAACAACCTTATCCAGCGCCAACAGTTGATTATGGTTAGAATGCTTGGCCAGCAAGAGGAGGCTAAGAATTTTGCTACAAGCAAGACCTACACAGCTCATCAAAAGGCTTTGATTATTAATAAGCAGTGTTCTTGCATCGACGATCTATTGGATTGGTTGAAGAAAAAACAAAATGAGTGTGATCACCTTTCTTCTTCTTCAGCTGGATGGCAAAGTAGATTTGATGAATAGTTCACTATCAATACTCAGCTACGTAGTGAGAATGATCAACTTCATGCTTAGTGTAATCGTCTCAACTCATATGTTCACCAGCTTGAGTAAGCTTGTGTTGATTATAAAGATAAGCTTCAGGCCCTTCCATCATCGTCTTGTGGTTCTACTAGATGCAGAGACTTTACTATGAATATCGGTGGGCAGATGATTAATTTATCTGAGTCTGTTAGGTCTCATATTCACCGACTAGAGGACGAAGTTCAAAATTTGATAACTACAAATAAAGAGTTATCAAGACACTATTGATGTTATGAGTATGCAGCTTGACCACGAGGAATTTGGCTCTATAACTGATTTTAAGGCATACTATACTATGTATCTCGGTCATATAGAACAAAGGGTTCAAACGCAACATCTTGCCTATTTGTACAAATGAAGGCATGACAATATCTTATATGTTGAGCGTGAGGTTGAACAATCTCATCGCGTGGCTGCGCAATCTCATTGCGAGGCTGAGCCATCTCACCGTTATGGGGGTTCTTCATCTTCTGGATCATCTCGTGCATTAAGGCGCCGAGAGATTTTCTTCTTCTATTCGATGTAATAGTTTGTTTTCTGGAATGTTTCAAGTAGTACTTCTATGTAAAAATGTCAACTATCAACATAAAAGTGTTGTGTTTTTTTTGTATTTGCCCTTGTTTGTTAGTCTATTTATCTAAGAGGTCTATTGCCTTCGTGATTAAATTTTTAAACCTTTACCATGAGAAGATGTATAGTTTATTGTTTTCTTCCATCACTGATACTGCTAGCATATGTGCCTTTTTTACAATATCTATAGCTTTCAAAATTAAGAGTTTATATTGTGCAAACTTGCAAGATCTACTGCTTGCTTTTGTCACTGTCTTTGTAGGCATATATGCCTTTTTGCAAGATCTATAGCTTGCTTAGTTAAGTTTACAAAGTTCCAAGATCTATAGATTGCAAACTCGAGAGCATGTATTGTGCGAGCTGCAAGATCTATTTCTTGCTTACGTCATTATTTTTGTCGGCATGTCTGCCTTTGTGCAAGATATATGACTTGCAAAAGTAAGGCCACGAAGTTGCAAGATCTATATCTTGCCAAATTGAAAAATGAATGTAAGTAAAGGACAAGTAATTTTCCTCAAATGACACTTTTCGATTATAATGTACGCCCGCGATAATATTGTTTTCGAAACTAAACAAATATTTGAACATCACCGATGATCATCTCAAGGATCCTATACAATCTAGATATTTCTTATCCTCCACCTTGGATCTAGACATAAAACATTCTTAAGTTGATCACATGCCAAGAGATGCTGCTACCATCCAATCTTTCTAACTCATAGAAGTTGGATCGGTGCGTCTTCACTATCTTGTACGGGTCTTCCCATATTGGGGTTAGCCTTTTTCTTTCCCCTGCCAGACTTGCTTTATTTTTTCACATCACAAGGTCTCCAATTTAGAATTGCTTCTCTTTGACCTTTTGATTGTATGCTCTGGCCATATTTTCTTTGTACTTTGCCTCTGTGATCGTTGCCCGTTGTCTTTTCTCTTCGAGCTCATCTAAATCCAACCTCATCATTTTGGGATTATCATCCTCCTTGTATTCTTCTACTCAAAGTCTTGAGTTCCCGATTTCCACTGGTATTACTGCCTCATGAACATAGACTAGACTGTATGGTGCTTCTCTTGTTGGTTGTCAAATAGTTGTTCTGTACGACCATAGGATATTGGGTATCTCATCCACCCAACCAGTTCACTTCCCTTCAAATCTTTTTTTGATACCCTGAACTGTTGTCCTGTTGGTTACTTCCACCTGACCATTTGCTTGAGGGTGAGCTATAAATGTGAACTTCTGTGTAATCCCTAACTTCGAGCACCTTTATGTAAAGGTCCCACTTGTGAATTGTGTGCCATTATCTTTAGTGATAGTTTGTGGCACTCCGAAGCAACAACCTATATTCTTCTAGATGAACTTTCTTGTTACTACTGTTGTGACTCTTCCCAATGGCTTTGCTTCTACCCATTTGATGAAGCAGTCAATTGCCAAAATTAAAAAATCTTGCATTGCCAGCACCCTTTGGAAAAAGTCTGACTAGATTGATTCCCCATTTATCGAATAACCAAGCTCCATATATTCCTGTTAAAATGGCCTGTGGTTTATGCGATATTGAGCTATTGATCTGGCAATATTTGTACTTTTGCACAAAGTTGTACGGATCGTTGAACATACTTTGCCAATTGTGACCTGCTTGAATTATCTTTTTTTTAAAAATAATTTTTATAGACCCTTGATGCATTCCACATAATCCTTCATGAATTTCTTTTAGGATTTCCACTGCTTGCGATGGTCATATACACTTTATCCATGGAGTTAAAAAACCTTATTTGTATAAGATTCCTTCTTCATGGGCATAGTTGTGAGATCACAATTCCAATTTTCTGGTTGTATCTTGTTTGCTGGCAATTTTCCCCTTGCAAAGTAATCTATTAATGGTGTCATCCAGTTTACTTCTTCTGTCTGTACCACTAACACAGTTGTTATCACTGTACTTCTGACTGGGATGACCTTCACTTTCACATCCTTATGTTCGACCAATGACTCAAATCCAGCTGTCGCTAGCTTGCTCAAGGCATCTTCCTTTGTGCTTTCACCCTTTGTACATGTTGAATATCGAAGTATTCAAGATGGGCAATAAGCTGACGAACTCTTCCTAAATACTTTATCAACTGCTCTTCTAGCACTTCAAAGTCTTCCCGCACTTACTGGCTTACTATATGTGAATCACTAAAGGCCTTAATACTTTTGACCTTAATTCTGATTGTAAGATCTAAGCCACATATTAAAGCCCCATATTCAACCTCATTATTGGTGAGTGAAAAGTTGAAACAAATTGCGCATTTGTGCTATTCTCCTTCTGGATCAACTAGTAGCAGTCCTGCACCCCAACCTTCTTTGCTAGATGCTCCATCAACGAAAAAATTCCATGCAATGTCTACTCACTTGGATTTTTCCCTTGCCAATTCTAGATTTTGTTGCATATTCACCTCTTGTGTGTCTGCACTTGTCATCTCTGCAATGAAATCTGCTATAACTTGTGCTTTGATTGCAGTTCGCGGCTGAAACTGGATCTTATATTGTCCCAATTTAAGAGCCCACTTGGTTATTCTACCAGATAATTTAGGCTTACTCAGGATATTCTTAATTGGGTAATCAGTTTATACAACGATCCCTTGACCGTGGAAATAGGTTAGCAGTCTCCTTGCTGAATATACCAAAGCTAAAGTTAACCTTTCAATTGGCAAGTATGCTCTCTCTGCAGTTTGTAGTATTCTTCTAATGTAGTACATTGGTACTTGTTTTTGGCCTTTTTTATGCACCAAAACTTAGCTTACTGCGTTTGTTGAAACCGCCAGGTACAGATATAGGGTTTCTTTAGCGATTGGTGACTTTAGGGTTGGTAATACTTAAAACTGCTCCTTAAAGGACTAAATCCAGCTGAACTTTTTGGCATTCTTCAAGACTTCAAAGAGTGGGAATTGTTTCTCAGCTGCCTTTGAAACAAACCTACTAAGTGATGCCAAAAATCCCATTAATATTTGTACTTCCTTAACTGTTTGTGGCTAAGGAAAGTCAACTACCGCTTGTATTTTTTATAGGTTAGCTTCCCCTTGAAGGACACCTTGTATCCTAAGAATTTTTCTGCGCCTACTCCAATTATGCATTTCTTTGGATTAAGCTTCATGTCAATCACACTTAGAGTATCCAAGGTTTCTTTCAAGTCTTGCGCGAAGTTGCATACCATTTTGATTTTGATCACTATGTCATCAACATATGCTTCCACTTTTCATCCTATTTGATTACGAAATGAATTTTCGACTACTCTTTGATATGTTGCTCCTGCATTTTTTTAGGCCAAATGACATCTTCACATAGAAAAATATTCCGAAGCTTGTTATGAAGGCCATTTTTTCTGCGTCTTCCAGGTTCATCAATATTTGGTGATATCACTTATACTCATCCAAGAATGCCAGGACTTCGTATCCTGAAATTGCTTTGACTAGTTAATCAATTTTAGGCAAAATAATAACAGTCCTTTGGGCATCCCTTACTTAGATCAGTGAAGTTTATGCACATTCTCCAACCCGCACCTGCCTTCTTTACCATTACTGAGTTTGCTAACCATTTTGGATATATTACCTCCTTCAAAATCCCAGCCTCGAGCAATGCTGCTACTTCCTATTCGATGACCTTCTGTCTGTCACTAGCAAAATTTTCCTTTTTTTGGTTGATTGATTTGACCGAGTCACTGATATTTAGAGAATGGGTAGCAATTCTCGGGTCAACTCCTCACATGTTCTGTACACTCCATGCGATTGTATCTTTATGACTTCGCTAGATTTGTATAATCTTTTCTTTCTCAAGGTTTGGAAGATGTTTTCCTATTTTGACACACTTAGAGGTGTCTTTGTCATCCAAAATGAGCACTTCACTCTCTTCTCCCAAATCTACTGGAGGATCTGATTGCTTGAGCAAGGCATTATCTGAGACAGTGCTAACCATTTTTGTTTGCTCCACATTCTTTTATGTTTTCATCGCATTATCCATACATTTCCCGACTGTTTGTTGGTTTCCTCTTATCGTTGCGATTCCTGCCAGACTCGGGAACTTCATTACTAGGAGGTATAGGGACCATATTTCTTTTGTTGTATTCATCCAAGGCCTGCCAATGATGGCATTAAATAGACTTGGTGCGTCCATAACCACGAAATCACACATGATATTACAGTTTCTATCATTTTCACCTACTATAACAGGCAGTTGTATATAGCCCAAAGGTGTGTCCACTCGTCCTATAAATCCTACAAGTGAGGATGTGAACTTCTTCGCTTGAACCCCAACTTATCGAGGCAATTCACAAATAAAATTTTGATTGTGCTCCCATCATCCACAAACACCCTATGAACCGTTGCATTTCCAATCTTAGCGATAATGAACATTGGGTCATTGTGAGGTGAAGCGTTGGGAACTGCATTCTTTTTGCTAAATGTGATTGTCTCGTCCGAGCAAAATCTCTTGTCAGCAGGCTCTTATGGTGGTGAACACATAGCCTTTGCTTTCTAGGCATTATTCGATAGAGACTCAGTTGATCCATGTATTTATAGGATTACTCTTTCTGAAGCCTCATTTGTGATGTCTTCTTCGTAATCAACCACTAATGTTATCTTCTGGTTCTTGCTCTGTGTGTCGGCTAGGATTTGGTTCTTATCCATAAAGCTCCCTACTTTGTTAGCTTCGTTGTATCGGTTTCCTCCATTTTTTACTGGCTCAGATAGCCATTCCTCAAATTATCCTTTAATTTCCTTCTCGAATCTCTGCAACATTCGATGTCATGACCATGGTCCTTGTGGAAGACACAATAGTATTCTATTGATCTCTCTTTTGGAGGTGCTATCATTAGTGCAGGTTCACGATATAACTCTCTGTTTGCCTGCCAGATTTCTTTTTGCAATTTTTTCAGAGGTGTATCTTGTAACAGTGTAATCAGCATTCCTGATGTTATTCCCTTGAAAGGGGTACTTCACTTCCCTTTATTTACAAAAATTCTTTGTGCATTCTCCATTATTCTCTTCTCGCTTTGCTCTTGCTTTATATTGTGGTTATTCACTTCTTCAATTCATACTTATTGTTCAATCATTTTTTGTAATTCCCTTAGGTTTTCGGGCATGTTCTTTATGAGTTTCTTGTAAAATTCACCTGATTGCATGCCCCCAGTAAATGCACCCAACGAGGATTGGAATGACATATCTCATACCTGTAAACTTTTAGTGACGAACCTATTATGATAATTTGTGAGACTTTCATCATTTTGCTGGGCTATATTGTTTAGGCCCGCTATTATTTTGGCAAACTTCTCATGGTAGAAGCTCACCAAAAACAAATCTGATAACTGTGTCCAAGACTTAATGCTTCCGTTTGGTAAGTCTTTACAATGTAATCTTTGTTCCCGATAAGAAGATAGGGAATGCTTTACACACCAACTCGATTTTACATCGCAAAATCTCATGCTATTGCGATAGGAATGCAAGAATTCCTTTGGGTTTGTTTTCCCATCATAAATTTTAACATTCAAAGGTAGTTTGAAGTCCTTTGTCATCTTGAAATCGTGAAGATGCAGTGCAAATGATGATTTATCTGCATCATCGTCTGCCACTGTATCCCTTAACTCATCCTTGTACTTAAGGCTCTCACGCCATTGACTTATTTTTTACTTACTTTCGAGGATTTCGGCTTGAGAGTGGCTAATAACTGATTATACAGGTTTTCTCTGTTCGCTTCAAAGAATGCTGTGAACGCTCTCCTCTCCTCATCTTGATTTGTGTTAGGAGATTCTACTTCCTCTTCATCTTCCTCCGTATATTCCTTACTGTGTTCCTGTTCTCTATTAGGAACCTAGCTTAATCTTGGCTGGGATGCATACTCTTGTAGCGTCCAACTTTTTGTTCTTGTGTATGGTGGCTCTGGATTTTCTCACTTCTGGTGAACACCATTGTTTACTTGAAGGGAATAAAGGACTTTAAAATAATTTTTTGTTCCCTACAGATGGAGCCAAATGATGTGGTATTCCTGGCCAAGCAAAATATCATTGTCCACCGTAAAGTGTCCCTTCCTGCAAAACTGATACCAGAAGTAATTTTGAGGAAAAGGCTCCGATGATCAAGTCAGTACTTTTTCTTCAGAGAATTACAATTTCTCAGTTCATTCTCACTTACCTGAGCCAGTGTTTCTCTCCTTGTATTTATATGCGATTGTAATCATGGCTCCACTTTACATGGGTTTAAGGTCGTGGGTTGTATCATTTTTGAATCGTGGTTACTACAATCTCAGTTCGTGGTTAAGTGTTGGTCGTGATTCCATCTTTCTTGGTTCATGACTGAGTCCTTTTGGACATGGTTCTGCCTTTAACGATTTGCAGTTAACATGGATATTGGGTTTGACATTGTATATTATGCCTTCGTTTATTCTTGGTTGAACATTGGGCTGGGCCTGAAGGCCAGTAGCCTGTAGCTTATGAGCTAGGTTTACACCAACCCCGATATCCCCCGCTAGGACACAATCTAGGCAAGAGAGCACGATACGCCATTCACAGTCACACGATCAGGGCTCTATAATTAAAAATGAAGAATGCTAAATAAATTCAGTGATTTTTTACTCCCAAAATGCATAAGAAAAGATGAAACTAACTTGAGCGTCGGAGTTTCCTCCATGGGGACCACCCCAGGGACTTTTGCAGGTACTTGAAGAGGCTGGACTCGCCATAGCCAATTCCATGAACCATCACTATTTTGAAGGAATCCCTCGTATCAATTACCTCATCTGTGGGAATTGTTTTTTTCTTTCTTGATTTTCATAGTCCTTGGAAAAGGCCAGAGCTTATTCCAGAGTCGCCGCTCGAACAACAAGCATGTAATAAATGATTCTCAAACCCCAAGGAGGCCAGAAAGTAACAAACTAGCTTAATAGGCCAAGGAAGCTCCTAACAACGATAAGACCGCACGATTACAAGTTGGCGACACCAAGGCGAACCCATAACAAAGGCTGC
The DNA here is from genome assembly GCA_032355705.1 of Rubia peregrina. NCBI lineage: Eukaryota > Viridiplantae > Streptophyta > Magnoliopsida > Gentianales > Rubiaceae > Rubia > Rubia peregrina. The sequence goes on from JAULKK010107210.1 coordinate 14,109, forward strand.
TAACATCTTGTCAAAATCTACAAACAAAACTCCACCCTATCTTCTTAAAGATTCCACCACATGCATAAATACTTCCAACTTAGGAAATATATATACCTTATGAAGTAAGACTTAACTTAATAATTTCCCCCATAGCCCAAACGTCCTATCTATATACTCAAGAGTATTTATAAGCTCCTAAGCCTCTCTACACCCTTTCAATCACCCTTCCACACAGTGGCGGTGATATGAAGGCCTTGCAGATAGTTTTAGACATCTTCCCAGTAGTTTTCATTCGTCAAATGCTACTTTGTGAGCAAAAATCCAATCACATGACCTCACCTATGAATTTGTTAACAACAAACTTCCCAACGTTCGATATCTCCTTCTTCTCAACTCTTTTATCGCAATCACACTATCTTATGGTTCAGTATTCCATTCCAGTTCAAAAACTATAAACTTAAGTAGCAAAAACAAAACAAAATAAATTTGATATAAATTACTCAATTTTAAAAAATAAAATATAATAACAATGATAAAAACAAAATAAATTTGATATGAATTTCTGCATCTCAAGGGGATAATATAATTTCATTCCATAATTCATCAAAATCACACGCATTCCTATTAAAATACATACTGGTCATTACCCGACTCACTAGCACGACCAAAATAAGGATTAGTGGCAGCGTTGCTACCTTTTTTTTTGCATCGCTGGTATAGCCGAAAGTGCTTCCCGGCTGAGGTGGACAACTTAGAGTATCTACCTCAATATAATATTTACCCCGATCACCCCATTCACCGGCTAACGATCCTCTGCACATCTCTTAATCTCATTTATTGAAGCCAATGACTTCATATTTACCTACTTCTCAACAAGAGGGAAAAGAAGACCATCGTCCTCCACCTTCTTGGCGAAAGACTCATCTACCAATGACTTTGCATTTTCTACAGCCATAGCCATGGTGGCAGGATCTTCTAACCTAACGATATCCAAGTTGGGATTCTTAGCACGAATATTATCCCAATAACTACCCCACCCCACATCAGCAATCTTAGCATACATATTAGCGAAGAAATAGTTAAATCCTTAAGTTTTCACAAGCCTATTCACTTGAACATAAGTGTGATCGGGATGGGCAGGCCCCCCTTCCTAGGATGCAGGAGTTTCGCTCCTAATACATTTTTTATCTTAACCCGTTATTGATAAGGGTTTTGCACCTTTGCCAAGTCTAACTCTAGTTTCTCACGAGCCCCTTCATTTCGTGCCAACTCTAACTCTAACTCCAACTCAACCAACTTATTGGGTAAAACTTCACCTCCTCTAAACAACTAGCAAGACGCTGAACCAAGGGTATTATAGTACCCCCATAAATATAAAAACACATTGTGTTAGTAACCTAACGAACAATATATTAATAAAACACACACCCTCAACATACCTCTATTCAAACAAAGCGGGTTGATTCTCAGCATCGCTAACCACCACGCTCAGTCGTCCAGTCTTTGTTGTATCAGTTTTCGACCTCGTTTTGATGTAAACAACACCGATCATTTGTTGATCTTGTAAGGACTTGATACTTCCATCAGCCCCCAAACTAGCTTTTCACCTACAATACCCAGAGCTAGACTTACTGAGTACAACCAGATAACATTACCGAGCTTCCACTGATGGCATGTTATCGTACACCTCAATTACCTTCTCCTTTAACTTTGGCCCACAACACCTACTTTTGCAGTGCTAATGTTAAGCTCAGTGATCTCTTCATTAAAATCCTTATTTACCATCTTAATTGCGATGGTGGACAATGTCATGGCTACAAACATCGAAAATATTAATAACAACAAACAAATAACATGAAATCACTACACTAACTAACATAATTCCTGATCAAATCAATGAATAACGTGGACTATCTCGCTTTCCCCTAGGCCTCTATATTAGGACAAAATGTATAGACAACTCCTTTATAATCTTACTCTCTTTATTCAACTTTTCTAACTTTCTAGATTGCCTGTCCAAATGCACATTAGTGATCCACAAAGACATTACCATAAGCACACTTGAAAAACATATATTATCCGTCTACACCCCACAATTATCAGAAAAATTATGTACAATCTAAACCCCAAAATACTGGGGTAAAGAGTGAACCACTCTCTTCTGCCCCTTCCTTTCGATGTTGGAAAAATATAGTAAACAAATCCACGTTCAACCCCTTGTATTCCCTATTACACACTTCCATAAAACTAGTGATCATGGCCACACCCCGAGGATGAAGCTGGGCAAGAGCAACACCATAAGCCTCCAACATGCCCAGAAAAAAGCTGAAACGGGTTATGTTAGACCATATAGCACAAGTATATACATAGCTCGATAAATCCCAAATTTAGAGCTTGGTTTGCTACAATTGGTCCACCCCATAGATAGAGCGAACCTTTTCCAATCCGCCGACAAGCAACACAGAAGTGCCATCTCCCATGATATTCCACCACTAGGCCAGGATCCATTAGAGTATGGGGACACAACACATGCCATGATAGCATGACCAAGGAGATTATATATAGAGAAATGGAACATTGAAGAGGGTAAGTAGCTTTCATTATACCTCACTCGTTAATGATCTCCAGATTGACTTAAGTTTGTGAGCTTTTCCTTGGGGAATTCCTTGGGGATTTATTCTACAGTTGTCCAAACCAATGTATCTCCATTGACCGAACCTGAGGTTTATCTTTACCCGGAAGGAATCCCCACATTAATGGCCTATCTGTTTGGATAATATTTTCCTTATAGGTTTAAATAGATCCCGGGAATGGTTGGAAACAACACCAAACCGGTGCACAAGCACAAAATAGAGAAAGAAAACAACCACAATAGCTACATTATAACACCATCAAAGAAGTAGGTACATGAACGAGGAAAGTTACAACAACTAGCACAAAGTAGCAAGCCCTGAAACTAGACGGAGATAGACAATCACTAGTGATGGAAGGATACTTAAAGGCCGTTATATCGAACTAGAGAAGAAACTTTAGAACCGCCTTCTTTAACTCCACATTTGATTAAAAAAAACCCGATCAAAGGTGGTTAAAATAACCGCCTTAATAAGGTTTAGTATAGATTCCGAATTCGGAACCTATTTCCGACCTTCCAAAAAATAGTTTTCGGAAGTCTAAAGTTTTTGCAGCGAAGCAAGACTGATATGGAGCAATAACATTGAATTAATCAATGAAAATCCAACAACAACGCAAAATAGAAACAATGGTGAACATAAAAAACAACATAAGCAACATACAAACAACACCAAACCCTAATAAAATGCAATATACAAACCCTAATTAAACAACAGCAGCGAAGGTAGGGCTGAAGCGGTGAAAGCGAGGCTGGAGTGAGCGGAGGAGGTGGGATCCGACAGTGGAGATGGGCTTGAGTGGTGGAAAGAGGTAGGCAACGGAGGGGTGAGGTGGCGGTGGGGTGTGGCGGCGGTGGAGGGGGTGGTGAGAAGTAAAAAAAACAAAGGCCGTATATGGAGGCAGGAATATGAAAGGGATCTGGAGTAATATTAAAACCAAAGTATGGAGTAATAATAAGGGGATCTAGGACATATTTAGGTTCTGGGCAAAAAAATTCCCATTGAAGGCGGTTCTGCCTTCAGAACCACCTTTATAATATAAATGTGACCTGGGAAAGCACTTCTGAACTCGAAAGTGCTTCCGGCTCACCATTAACGGCGGTTTTAAAGGTGGAACCACCTTTAATTGATCACCATTAAACACATAACCGCATTTAATTAATTTGAACCACCTTTAAAATGACCTGGGAGGAATTTCAGAACTCGAAACCCCTTCTAGACCTCAATTAAAGGAGGTTCTAATAGAACCACCTTTAATTCGCTATCGTTAATAGAGCTCTCTCTATTGGTGAATAAGAATGACTCGGCCGCACACCCGCTTTCCCTTGGAGGAAAACACATGAAAGAATCATAATCCATCACTCACAATCAGAAATTAGAAGCCTAACATGCTAAGTCAGAGAAGTTCAGTAAAGATGAAAAATACACCAGCCGAGGACATGATGAAAGAATGACATTCACAACACATCCTCTATTCAACTCCTGGCCAAACAACCTCACATGGTTAAGGTATGATCACAAAATGGTACGTCTCCACGTATCAACCACTTTTCATCATTACAGATCCATGCATAATATAAAATATTATGGTATAGTTACTCCCTTATTAGAAGATGTCGTGATAAAAATGGTTTAGACATGAAAATAGGCGCACTATTAATACAAAAAAATAGTGAAGGAAGGATATACAGAAGAGTTATACCTATATCAACACGCGGACCGGATGCTAACAACGCAGTATCCATGGTCAAATGCTAAATGAAACATAATGTAGATCCGAATCGACAAAAAAAATCTTTATAAATCTCAATCCATACAATTGTTACAATAAAAAAATCCCTTCCTTAAACACGCAAACCTCTTCCCACGGAAAATTACAAAATCACGAATCCATCACATCACCCAACTTAAAACCCTAGCTACATACTAGTAAGGGCACAAAAGCCCCCGAGGGGAATATGATGCTAGCTTATTCTCCTCTCTTACCTTCTGTAACTAGTGCTCCCCATGATCGGGAACCATATTCCCAATCTGGTAGGTAAATCATGCTCAATATAACGATGAGATTGATCCACTTACACGCTAAACCTACCATCATGGAATGTAGGTGGCAGATTTATGAAACAAACCCACCGCTTGCACTAAGCACCTTACCCTCCCCCATCTATAACCCGAGGAAGATTTAGGCAATAATCCCACGTGAGTTCTTTCTCGCACCCATGCAGAGGGCTTCCAAGATGACGTTAGGAAAACATCATCCACATCGCTTTCATATTCGCTAATCTCATCAGCCAATCCTTGGAAAAGCAATAAAACACATAAACACATACATACCAAGTAAATCAACAACAAATGACACTTACTGCGTATTTTAATGGCCTTGGGCCAACACATATATTATCGGGCATGCACCCCAACTAAGTGGAACAGATGGCCCTGACCCTAGCCACCATATCAACGGTGATGTGCCCAACCAAAATGAAGGATAGTCTTGACATCCCACCTCAATCGAATTGGAATCATAAGACACATAATTCATTCCCTCAACAAAGAAGCTACTAAAAAGTACACCCCTAAAGTATCCCCTTACCTTTCAATTCTAGAATGATGGCCCATTTTATAGGCACAACCTGGCCTTAGGCATTCGAAAGAACTTCATAATTAAAATCCTCCAAAGACGTGTCCACACGTTCCACTAAAAACTAACCACACAAATCATAAGTCTAGGTAGATAGAATGCCAAATTATTCTCAAAACTCTCAAAAAATCCATGCACACGTGGTATTCCTTTCCACAAGCCTGAGCCCAAACCACAAAAACATTACAACCTACACCTAATAAAACTCTTCCACACCATTTTGTCACTTGATACGACATAAGTGGGCCACGCTCTTGCGGACTCTATTGATAATAAAGATTCCTCCAAACTTATGATCGAAACAGGAAGATAAATCATGTATTCGCATATGCTTAGGGAACCCCCAATCAACGACACAAGTGAGAACTCTTTATCTCTTGGCATTCCCATGAAAAAATGTAGATATCCTGCTCTATGGACCAATCTAGCCTAAACCCACAAATATAAGTCATTACACAAACATAGGCGAAAACACTTCGCATGATGTGCCCAATAAACCTACATCGGCGGTCATGGAAATTGTACACGATATCACATGCGCCTGGAAAATCACCAGCCAGCAACACAAGTGCACAACTATCAGCCTCCAAGCCATAAGGTCCTAAAGCATATCCCAATAAATGACTCTATTAACTAATAGTCTCAACTGAGCGACCCGTCCTAGAAGAAAAACCCAAATTATCAACCACTAAGGAATGACAACCTTGAGGAATAGAAACACTATAAAATGCTACAAAAAATGTAGAAAACAAAAATCACACCCAAATACACAACACAAAGCAACACACAGAGTCTTGATAAAAACATCACCAAACTGGTAAAGATCCTAGCATTACAACCTGTGAGTCAAAACCTTTCCATCATTCCCACTACCTAACCCAGTGGAAATGTTATCAGCCATGTCTGCATCACTCTTCCTCTACGTACTGGTATAACTAAACGTTCATAACGGCTGGACATGTTTTTGTGGAGTCTCAGTATCTATATTGGTTGGAATAGTCGCTTCTTCAGTGTCATTGTCTTCGTACTTATCAACCTCGCACTCCCAAGCTCATCAAGCGAGGGTATCATTTTTTGTTGGTTTGATTAATGGGGCTAGGGTTTGGGTAGATATAAGGTATGCGAGGTTACACAAATTTTGTCGTCATTGTGGGATTGTAGAACATCTTCGTCACTATTGTCATATAACAAATGATGGACATTTGGAGTACTTCATCGATAACCGTATTTAGGCTCATAATGCTGCTAGGGTTTCGAATATTGTGTATGATACAAACAAGGAGACATTTCCTTCCTCTCTTAGGGCTCACTCACATCGCTAGATAAAGAAAACAAAAGGATCCATGAAGGTTATATGGATATAAGGTGGGTGAGGTACAACACAATGCCAGAGGATAAATTCAGGAGGGTTTTATGATTTTGATGGAGACTGACAACCATTTTCCACAACAACAATATGTTGGCCAAAGCAGTTCAGGAGAAGGAAACAATAATGGTGGCTTAGGAGGTTCAGGAAATAATGGTTGTGTAGGTCCTTCACTTCTGCATTTCGATCCATACTTTGGAGCTCAAACAACAACAACAACCTCCACAACAACCCCTACATGAACCACAACAACAACATCCAGATCTTTCAAATGGACTTTTGCCCAATGATCCACATGGATACAACTGGAGATATGGATTAAATTGAAAATCTGGAGCAAATGGGTGAAGTGAAGGAACCAATGGTAATGTAACTGAGAGATGAGGATCCTTTTATTGATGAAATAATGCAGGAGCCTCTTATGATGATTCCACACATGGCGCAGCCACCTCAAGAAGTGGAAGGTTTTCAAGCCTAGGATTTATTTAGCTTCACTGAAAGTTCAGAAAATAGCCATGAGGTATCCACATTTGCTAGGCAGCTTACACATGAGTTAATTCAAGAGCAAGAAAATGAGATTCAGAACATGGAAGCTGCGGAGTTACTCAATTTGAGCAGGGTGATCACTGAAGATATAACGCAAAGAAATATGATGTTGAATATAAGGTTACACGAATGTGAAAGGAATGATAGAGGCATAAACAATGCAATAATGACTATACTGCAGAGAAACACAAAATTCGATAGAAGGAGGAGTCAATGCTTGATGGAAAAGAAGGTTGCAAAGGATAAAGCTTATCACCAACAAAGGTTATAAAGAAAAGAATGAAAGCAGAGGAGTATAAGAAAATGTTCAAGACTAAAAAATAGTTAAGTATGCAGGGAGCAACATGAAGTGGCACCTAGAAAAAAGGAAAAACTGGAGGAAAAGGGAAAGAAGTTTAAGAGAATGCAGTGAACTATGATAGGAAGATAAAGAAGAGTTCTCAGACGGAAGAACTCAAGGAAGAAGAAGACTTTGAATGGCGCAACCCCCCCTCTAAACAAGAGGTTCACATTTCTGTTCAACAAATTCAATCTTGAGTATATGGAGGGAGAGAAAGTACTGCCATAGGAAACTTAGGTGGTGATTTTTGATGGTCGTGTTTTACCATTTCATGTTCACTTTGATGGAAGCAGCGGCTCCAGCTCAGAATCAGGTTGATTAGATTGAAGGTTTTGAGAGTCATTTCTTGGAATTGTAGAGGCTTCAACGATGCCTCTACAAAGAAGAAGGTCAACCAGTTGGTTAGACAAAAGAAGCCATACATACTTTGTCTTTGGAAGCGAAGATGCAACAAAAAAGTCTTGAAGTCTGGAAAAATAGCTCCAAGTAAAATATGGCAGATTTTGTTGATCCAATAGGTAGATCTAGTAGTGTTTCTTTATTTTGGTGTAATAGTGTAAGTTTTCAAGTTATGTTTAAGTAATTTTTTTTGTAAGTTTGTTAGTGTCGGGCGCCAATTACTTGAAGTGGTACTTTGGTATTATGTATGGTCACTCGGAGTTGTCGAGAAGACCTTTTGTTTTGGGACTATTTTAAGGACTTTTGATATTACTCACATTTTCCATTAGTAGTGTTAGGTTATTTTAATCAGGTACTTAGCCAAAAGAAAAGTTAAAGATGAAGATGCAGCATTTGTACTTGTCGCGGGTCACGACAGCCTGTTGCAAGTGGATATTTTATGATTTTTCTTGTACTATAAATACCAACTCCTATCCTCTCATTTCTAATCTTCTTCTTCCCAATTTTCCCTCTTTCAAAAATCTACTTTTAACTTGTTTTTCATCTATTTTCAATTTGGATTATGTTTGATTTGCTTTGGATTGTTAGTATGAATTCTAGTAGCTAAGTTATCACTTGAGGGAAATTGATTGAAGCTTCCTAGCCCATGTAGTGAGAACTATATTTCACTCTATTATGAGCATTGATTACTTAGCATTTATTGTAATATTAATGATATTTTTACTCCATTTATGTGATGGGTTGTTTGACAATATGAAGTATTTGTATGATTAAATGCCGGGGTGTTAGAAATGTGCACAATTTCCTCTCACTTTTGGCATGAAATCCAAGAACATATAATTGGAACTTCTTGATGGGCAGATGATGTTAATCTTGCTAGATGAGTATGTTAATGTGGTTTGTTATCATGAATATTGATCAAGAATGTTTCCTGAAAAAAAGGTATTCAATATTCCAATTATAGATTTTGAACATGGCCCTCTGTTGTTGAATTTGAAACCTAAAAGGAAGATTCAGAAGAAGCCTATAAGATGTGAAGCATTTTGGGCAAAATCCTCAGCCTCAGACCGGATTGTACAAAGAGTTTAGTCTACTAATTCAGAATTTGATCCAAACCAACAAATGTGGAGCTCAGATCAAATTCTCAACTCGAAGCCTTAAATTTCCTGACAATGATATGGTCATCAATATTATTACAGATCATGTAAATTCTATGTTCTCAATTCAACAATGGTATCCACCAGCTTAGACAGGAGAAGTAGATCTTCAAAGCTATGTACAAATCAATAACAAAATTTTATCTTAGACTCAAATGCAGAGTATGTCTACAACTTTTACAGGGAAAAAAGTATGGCAAGCTCTAATGAAGTCTTGGAAATCTCCTGGTGGAGATGGAATCCCACTTGGTTTGTACAAGATATACTGGAGCATCTTAGGACAAGAGTTTACTGAGGCTATTCTCTACATTCTAAATCAAGGGTCAATTCCACAACAATGGAATCAAACCAAACTGTTCTTATCCCAAAAAATAAAGATCCCTCTTCTGCTGCTGATTATTGGCCAATCTCATTGTGCAATATTAAATATAAAGCGATAGCTAAAGTCCTTGCTAACCGAATAAAGAAACACACTGGGACATGATTCAGAGACTCAGAATGGTTTTGTTCCCGGAGATGTATTTCAGAAATGTTTTATAGGCAGATGATGTTATAAATTTTATGAGGAAAAAGAATAATCAGGGAGAGAAGGGTTTTATGGCCATCAAATTGGATATAAGCAAAGCCTATGATAGGATTTCCTAGAATTTTCTTCAACTGTATTAAGCAAAACAGGCTTCCCTGAACAATGGATTCAGTTACCAATGTCATGTATATCAAGAGTTTCTTATCGGGTTATGCTGAATGGAGAGAAATATTCATTTTTTCTCGCCTAACAAGGCTATCATACAAGGATGCTTGTTGTCTCCATACTTTTTCATTCTATGCGAACAATTATTATCAGTATGGTTTGAGTAAAGAATCATATCTAACTCTATTTAGGACTGAAAATTTCCTGAGGATTCCCAAGTATACGTCATCTTATGTAAGCAAATGATTGAATAGAATTTTTAGAATGCAACACAAAGGCGGTGGACGAAATTGCAAAAAACAATTGACTCATTTGCAAGATATTCGGGACATGCTAAATTCTGACAAGTGTGGTATCATGTTTAGTCCGAGCACTTCTGAGAGCTTGATGCAGTATACAAAATATTCTCTGAATATTCATGGTAGTGGTCTAGGTGGGAAGTATCTAGGAGTGGATATTAGTCTTCAGCCTCCAAGGACTCAAGTCTTTAAGGATCTCATTTTGAGATTTAGCCAAAGATTTTCCTCCTAGAAAACAAAACTGCTATCTCTAACTGGGAGACTTACTTTGGCTAAACATGTGACGTTCTCAGTGGCTATCTATCCCCTTGGAATATTTAGTACTCATAATTCTATCCTTACAAAGGTATAAAAATGATAGCTAAATTCATATGGGTAGAGAATTAGGAGAAAGAAAAGTGCATTGGAAAACTTGAAGGAAGGTACGCAAATCAAAAGAAGAAGGTGGCCTGGGTTTACGTTCAATGAAAGTCATGAATAGAGTCCTTTTAGTAAACCATGCATGGTCTATAATATCATGAAACAACTAATTTTCTATAAAGTTGTACAAAGCAAAGTACATGAACAATAGTGATTTCCTAATAATGAATTTAAGAAGCACAAATTCATGGGGCTGGAAATCCATCCTCTGGCAAGATCAGTGATTAAATACTAGCTTGCTATATTACAAATGACGTGAACACCAGAGTGACAGATCAGTGGATTCCTAATAAGCATAATCCTATGTCCGAACAGTCAACCGTTGGATTACATACAAATATCCAGTTTGTAGATCTAATAACAAATAAGAATTAGTGGAGGTTGCCTCTGATACTGTTGATATTTTCACATGATAGTATACCAAGTATTATGGCAATGTACACGAACAATAATTCTAGCATTCAGGATAAACCATGGAGTCCAAATAATGATTGATAATACACAGTCAAGAACGCCTACGACTTGATTTTAAACAAATTATGGCCACAACAAAATCAGACTCCTCAAAGGATGGTCAAGTTTTAAAGGACAATCTGGAACCTCAAGATCCCACACAAACTTCAGGTATTCATATGGAGGATAATTACTTCTTCACTTCCAACCGCAAAGAATCTTGTGCGTAGGAATATCACAACCCAAGGGTCTTGTGCAAGATGTTTGCAACAAGCTAAATATGAAACACACCCTTTTATAGGTTTTGATGAATCAAGAAGGATTTGGAGAACTTCATCAATAGGCCTTTATTTCAATGCTACACCTCATCTGGAAATGAAGTCTCGGTTCACTCAATGGACTCAGCAAGTATCAGACAAAGAGGCCATTATCTTATCTATATGCATCTTATGTGATATATGTAAGTAGAGAAACTCAAGAGTTTTAATGACGAGGTCAAAGATCCACTTTCATGTTGGAAAAGTGCCAATAACTCATTTATAGTTATACAACAGGTGTTGTCAGACACGAACAAACCAGATTTTGATGTGGATGAACTGATGGATGCCATTGCAAAAGCCCAAAATAGTTAAAGGAATCAAGCTATGCAGAATTTTAATCTGCATATTCAATGGTTACAAAGTAACACACATATAGTAACCTTTGATGGTTCCTTCCAAAAACAAATTCATTAGGGACAACGGCTTGGAGAATCTCTTACAATCATGAGCTCAGAGGAAGACAATTGATTTCAGGTTCCGATGTGTTGATTTTATGTGGTTATTTTAGGACATTTTGAACTTACTTTAGTATACTTTTGTGCTCTAGATCTTGTATTTTACCTTGAAGTTTTGTTAGGAGAGTTAAGAGAAAATTTTGTTCCCTTACTACTTTTCTAGTGAATTTTGTGTAACGATGGAAAGATATTGATGTGCACCTTTATGGATGCATTAGTCGATGTATTTGACACATTTATTATCCTATTTTGTTTGGTTGATTGCTAGTTTTAACTATGTTTACACGATAAAGGGTTAGACGGCCATTATTGGTTTTCTTGTCTGAATTTTGAGGTTTGTAGACTAAATTGAAGCTAGTGGACACTTTCTATTCACGAGAACCTAGATCTTCCTTTTTGATCTCATTATTAGGTTGCCCGTGAGTACTTTTTATCATCTTTTGTAGAAGGTCATCTGCGAGGATGGTAGAAGATATTTGAAGGTCATTCGTAAGGACGGTGGAAGATATCAAAGACCATTTACAAGGATGGTAGTAGATTGAAGGCCACAAACACCAAAGCATGGCAGTAGATGGAATTGAGCCTGGAAAAGGCGGATTTGAAGTTCAAGAGGGCCAAAGAAGAAGTGGAGAAAGTGTTGTCCAAGATTACACAGAGTTCTGGGAATGATACGAGAGGAATCAGCCCTTGAGGGTGGCACCATTGGATTTGTCTTCTCGAGCGCTACAAATTTGACTATATGAACCCTCAAAACGGATAAGTGGTTCTTCTGTAGCAGAGTAAACAAGTTAGCCGGCCTGACCAGCCAAGGCTTGCACGATGCCAACCTAACCGACACGAGGGGGGCCTAGCACGGTCGTGCCAGAGGCCTTTGGCATGGACCGTGCTGGCCCCCACTTCCCGTTCCCATGTCTTCGTTCCACTCTAAAATTTTGGCTAAGTATGGGTGCTGGCAGTTTCATTTCACACGATCCATATCGTTTCAAGTCACCAATGCTAAGACCAACCCACAGAGTGTGAAAAATGACACAGCTCATGCCATGATATTGAGGAAAATGATGTTACAACCAATGGGCCGCGCCAAACGACATAAGGTGCACATCAGAAGATAAAAATAGAGCCCCAATCGACGATCCATGCCAACATGAGGCATTCTTTCCGTGCCATGACCGACGCCCGGCACAGGTATGAGGCCACGGGCCTTGCCACGCCACCCCCCGTGCCATTTGCGGCTGCTAGAGTTATTGGCCATTCTGGATCCTTTTTCAAGGCCCAAATCCCTAGTACTATACATATGGACCTTCTACTATGGTTTAGGTTTATGCCCACTTTTCATCCTTTGGAGTAGGTTAGAGAGAGAAAAATACTCTTTCTTCTCTCTAGCTTATTTTTCTTTCTTCTCTCTATTTTTATTTTGCCCAAAAGTGTTGAATCCAATGCAATACTCGAGTTCAATGCTTTGGGAGTAGGTAATTAACTTGAGGATTTTATTTGTAATCATGTATTAATGTTTATTTTGTGAGATTTCCTAGATTAACCTATTTCTATGTGATTTGTGATATTATGTTGGCACGCTCTTAATGTTTGTGAATTGCATGATTGTCACACTTAGTTAGTACACAACAAAGTCTACTTTCATGTTGCCAAAAATATTAATACCCCCCGAAAGGGAAACCTAGATGTGCTTGGGGTAACGATGGGTCTGGATCCACGTGGGTGCACACACATAGGTTTCCTTGTTAACGTTACGATCGACCATGCACTAGTAAGCTGACGAGTTGGTCCAAAAGGTAGCGAGTAGATATAGATAGAGTAGCAAACTAGGGTTAGCTTTGCAACTCTAGAGCCATCGATAAGGTACTTCACCCAATTTTCCTTTTTAGGCCTAGGGAGAAACATTTGTGGTGTAGTGTCCGGGACGTAATTACACAGGAGAGATTCAGATATGCACGGAAGGGAGAGCCATCATTGCACTCCCCTAATTAAGGATGCAGTGCCGATGGAAGAATAAGTGTACACCCTATGTGACATGTCTGGGGAAGTGTTGACCATCGACCACACCACGTGTCATAAACACTAGAATAGGCTTAAAGTTGTATGTGATGAAATCG
>JAULKK010107211.1:0-17479 GCA_032355705.1 Rubia peregrina
TTTGAAATGATTCATCTCGATTTATTGGGTCCTTATAAAACAAAAACCATTAATGGATCTAGCTATTTTCTAAGTATAGTAGATGATTTTACTAGAGCTACATGGACTTTTATGATAAATTCCAAAACATGTGTGTTTGAAATCATCAAAGGTTTTCTGATTATGATCAAGAATCAGTTTAAAGCTTCAGTCAAAATTATAAGATCTGATAACGGATCTGAGTTTGTAAATAAAGAATGCCATGACATGTTTTCTAAGAATGGAATTTTACATCAAAAATCATGCCCTTATACACCTCAACAACATGGAGTAGTTGAAAGAAAACATAGACATCTTTTACAGGTAGCAAGATCTTTTATGTTTCAGTCAAATTTGCCATCAAAATTCTGGGGAGATTCTTTGTTAGCAGCAAGTAATTTTTTACTAATTTACTTTCTTTCTTGGAGTTGCTTCACAACAATGATGTCGTGATGATATTGAGTTGGTTCTGACTTTGTAGTGTGGGTATCAATATTTGGTCAAAATGTTATGTTATACCATGGTTATGCTTACCAACCATTTGGGAATTACAAGCATGGAACACCCAAGGTAATAGTAAATCAAGCTTGGTTGGACATGTCCAACAAGTTTATGCCCTTCTTACGGCTTGTGATATTTTATTAACCAGTATACTGGTAATCTCCCCCTTCAGTGTTATCATGCTTGTGGTTATGTTCATTGTTTTTACACTTGTGTATTTATGCATAATTTGACATGGAAGCATGTAGATTTGGCATTAGAATGCTAGTCATTTGGTTTTCTCACCTACTTTGATCTCTTCAGTTTAGTTTAACACCCTCCGTACTCACTTGTAGGTCATGCATGCTGCTCCAATGTACATTGCTGAAACATCTCCTAGATCGATACGTAGCCAACTCATGTCCATGAAAGGATGTGAAGCAACCAATTGATCCTTGGAAGGACCTCAAAACTTTTTTGCAAGGCCAAGTACATTAGGGAATGACGTGCATATGAGGTAATGAATTACTCCTCACACAGTTTGTGCTTCATGATTCCTTGTTTTGACCATTCATCTTCATTGTCGTAACATGACTTTAACATTATTTTCTCTTCCATATGGGTTTGTATTTTAACAACTGGACCAGCCGCTTATCATATTAAATTTTTCTAAAGGATTGCAAATGATTCACGGTAAAGCACTTAGAAAAATTTGGATAACCAATGATGACTATTCAGTTTGGATTATCAAGAGAAAAATTATGGCAAATGAAAATCTTCATAAATTTGGATGCATTCAATGCGTATATACTCCTAAACACTCTATTGTACATTCAATCTACTCCTTCCTTATTTATAGAAGTGAAAACTTAGTTGAGAGCAGACCTTCTCATTTGAAATGCAATCCTTAGAGCAAGTCCAATAACTTCTCTAAAATGTTCTCTAAAATAGATATTTAAAACCCATGTTCTATATATTATTTTGCCAAAATTCCAACAGATTCTCTATTTTACAGACTCTTATTGATGTGGGGGGATCCTTCCAAGTAAGTACAGTTCCCCAAATTGGTGTAGATGACCCAGCCTCTTCGAACACCTACAAGAAAGTCTCTAGGGAGGCGAGGTGTTTGTACACAACAAACCGATTTGTTTCACCGGGTTGGTTATTCTGCACCATGTACTTCATCAACATTACGCGTGAGGCTGATGAAGAGCGTAAATATGTGGTGCAGCTATTGACAAAGTACAAAAATTTGGAAAGGATAATCGAAGGTAGAGACGTTCAATATTCCTAAATGGAGCAAAGGTTTTGTGTGATTGAGTTGTTATTGAAAGAGCAGCATGAAGCAAATTCAAGTCTTTTGGGGGGGATTTCTAAATCTATATGTGTGAATCCTAAGGTTTCTAATGAGGCTTGAATGGTTAGTACATGCTACTTAGCACGGCATGTGTAGGGTTTGAAGCGATACCTAGAGACTTACACATACTTTTCATACCTATTGAGTATGCAGCTAGGTCATTCAGACTGCGGGCCAATTAGTTATCATAAATTATTACTTGAACCATATGCGGCCAATTGAAGCAACCAATAATACACGCAACGAGTACCTGCACATGTGGTTGAAATTAGAGGAGATCCTCTAGGAAGAAGAGGCTTCGGTGCCTAAATTTCATAATTGATGCTAGGATAATGGGTGATATTTTGGCCCGGCTATGTGCTAAGATTTATTAGCTGGTATTGGGTTGCTCAGTTGTAACCTTGAAAACAAGTATTTGTAAAAGATATTTTTCATAAGTTTTTTTATTATTATATAAATATTTATTGTTATGTAGTAGTGGTGTGATTGGTGGGTTGTGCGAATGAGTGTTATGTGAGAGTCTTGTGACTGATGTAGGTTTGGTGGGAGTGGGGGCAGGGGGATTGTCACGGGTCGTTACCCTGATTAGGGAGATGTACTCAGGGTGTTTTGTGTCGTAGCGAGAGAACGAAATGAATTTCCACTTGTGTCGCTAGACTGGTATTTTTTGTGGCTGGTCATCCTATTTTTGCTATGTGGTTTTGGTGGGTGATTTTCCCACTTGTGTCACACAAGTAGGAAGATGTGAAGGTGTATGCCAAAAGTGTTTGCAATGCGAGGTGAGGAAGTTGGTCTTGTATAAATTATGTGGGATAGGTCTTGGGTGTTTGGAGGAGTCGTGGATGAGTGTTCCACGTGGGAAAGGATGTTTTAAATTATTTATGTTGGAATGTGTAATAAGTAGTGCTTTCAGTTTCTCGAGACTAAATAAGTACTTAGCCAGTTATCGAGAAACGGGGGAAGGGGGATCTTTCAGGTATCTTTATAAAAAAAGGTTTAGTTTTGGTATTTACCTATAAAAGGGCCTATTGTGAGGTATTTTTTAGTTGTAGTTGTGTGTTGTTTTACTGTAGTTGGGTGTTTGTGGGATTATTCTTGATAGTGTGCCGTGTGTGTTTCGTGTTATTGTTGCTTATTTTTTTGTAAGCTTATGTAAGTTATAAGTTTCCTAATGAGTTAGTAGTTTGGGATGTTAGGAATATCCCAAGTATAAATTGGGGATCTCACCGATTGATGCAAGGAATTCCTTTTGGATCACTATAGTATCTAGAATCAGCATTATGTTCCTTGTCTTCTTCATGGATCCTACATGACAAGGTCCCAAGGAAGTCCCCCTTAATCATCTCTGATGCCTAAGTTAGTGTATGATCAGTATAGTAATAGTGTTTGGGAAAAATGTCATTAACTGTTCTGGTGCTTAGATCACCTATTTATGACTGGTGCATTCCGTCATTCTTGCGAATCATGGGCCATGTTCCGAGATCATGGTTTAGTGGCATGATCATAAGTGAGAATCGCTTCCTCTCCTAGATTTTCATAGGATGGCTCGTCGCAGGCGATGTGCCATTTTTAGAGGTTATCTTTCTTCTTCTGTGAACCGTCCTTTACTTGGTTTGCAGGGCTTGAGGTATTACCTTTTCTTCGGCCTTTGCTTGGTTAATTGAGGTGTATATCATAAGCCCCCCTAGCAGAGGAGCAATTGCTAACTTAAAGGTCATATTCAAAGTTGGAATAAATGACATTTAATCATTACGTAAAAAACATTAAATGTTCATTATGAGGTCAGTAATTAACGACGGAGTAAGTATTGGCTCATTGGGTAAAAAGAATTGTAATTTGTAACGATTATCTTTCCATAAGGCTAGATACTTTATATAAAAAAGTTTTATTTAAGATTAGTTGTACTTTCGTTTAAGAGTTTTCTGACTTAATTTTTAGGTTTTCTTCTTAAATAATAAATTCTCTACCTTAGTATAGAAATGGCAAGCAACAGTATTTTGAGGGAAAACTATCGTTTCATATCTACTTATAAGGTTGAAAACCCTTTTATCAAATACTATTATGTAATGCAGCCACCAGCAGGTATGGTTGGTGTTTACGAATGTCAGCTTCAATATGACTCGACTTTTCCTATTCCTGAGAATATATTATGCGCGGTGAATTCGTACAAGATTTCTCTCGCCCTATTGCACCCACACGGGGTGACAATATTGATTGGTTTTGAGAGGATATGTCACGAGGTTGGTACTGAGTTTAGCCATAGTCTGTTTTCTGCCTATTATCAGTTAGATTGGGTTTTTGAAACCAAACCCTGGGGTACTTTTAAGCCCAATAGTTTGGTGACTGATATTGTGTGACGTGTGTCTGATATGGGTGAAGGTTAGGAGTCCAGTTATGTTTTTTTATTGCTTGTAGGGAGTCTAATACAATTCCATATTGGAACAACAATTTATTTTAAGGTTGGGAACTAATGTGAAGAGGTAAGTTGGGTTATTTTTCTGAAAAGCGCGCATGTCGTGGTGGTTAAGAGGCCTACTGGTTGGGAAGGTATGGTGTTTTATACTATCTATTTTTATTTAAAAATGTAGCAACTTATTTAATATTTTATTTTTATTACTGTTGTTTTGTTTTTAGGGTTGGAGGATAGCTTTCTTCCTGGTCGGGAAATGAGTGCATATGACAATCACCAAATGGATAATGGTTCTTGTGGCAGTGAAGAACCTAGTGGCGGTTCTATAGAATTGGAGCTGAACAGGCTACCCACTCTATGTGAGGAAAAGAAATCCCCGATTCTGGCTCTTCATTAGGAGTTGGTGGTGTTGGAAGAGGACAAGTCTAATGGAGAATAGAATTATGGATGATAGGTTGGTTCTAGGGGTGGGTTTTAAAGAGACATGTCCTCGTAATTTGTAATCTACTGTCAGAGCTGGAGCTTATGGCCTTTGTAATTTTGTGTTTTTTTGATAAGGGAAATGAAGTTTTATTGTATTTTTCTTTTTATGATAAATAATATCCTAACTTTGACTTTGTTAATCTAGGTTTCCATGCATGTATTAAGATATTCATGGGTTTATAGAAGTAAGAATAGTATATGACTCCTCGTGGTCCTACGAGGTATGGTCTTGCTAACGTCAAAAGGTTCAAGATATCGAGATATGATGAGCTTCATGCTAAATATGCTAAAATTTTAAAGCTTTATTGGTTCCCCTTCAGGGTTTGGATGACACTTTGTGGTCCTACGAGGTGTGATCTTGTTTTGACTAACTGATCTGGCTGTTTAACCCAATGTAATTTGAAGCTAAGTATGTGGTTATCCTAGTTGTTGAAGGGAAGTTAATAGGAAATCTGAACCATGTGCTACTGTTAGTAATATATTCTAAATCGAGGTGTGAGGAAAAGATTTTTTTGGACTCTTGTTATCTATGTGTGTTTAGTGTGTTCTAGAAGGCTGATCCTACAATTGATCGTTAATAGTGTGAATTATGTTCAAGTTCGTGTATGATGGTGTCTTGTGTTTTCTTTTCTATTAAGACATGGATGGGTTTTTACTAACTGTTTATGTCTTGAGGTCTAAACCTGTTTAGATTGGCTACATTCTGGTTGTGTGGTGATTAGTACCAGTACTAAGTATTATAGTGCTCGCTCTGTGTGAATTTTTTGAATGTGCTAGAAGTAAATCACACCTTAAAATCCAATAGGTATATGGTTTTACTAGTATGTTAGTATTCCTAGTTACCATATTGGTATGAGGATTGTAAACCTATGCTCTTTAGGTGCTTACTTTATGTACTACTACTTGTTCACGGATGCGATTTGTTGATTTGTGATTGATCTGTGATGTTTGTGATTTGTTTGTGGACCAGAATGGAGTACTACTTGTGTAGCGGGGCTGGTGGTTTTCCAAGGATAACTGAAGCCGCAGTTTCCTTTGCGCCAATGTATTGTGTGTGTGTGTTGTGTTATGTGTATGGAAAGCAAATTGGAGCACTATTTGTGTATGCGAAGCTGCAAACTTCTTTTTGCCCCTGTGCTGTGTTTGTGTTATGTAATGTGTATGTATGTTGTGTGTGTGTGTGAAGCAGAATGAAGTACTACTTGTGTTGAGAGGTTGGGGTTTTTCCAAGTGTGTGTGAAGCCGTAGTCTTCTTTCTACTATGTGTGATGTGCGTGTGTTGTTTGTGTATGTTGTGTGTGGGAAGTAGAGTGGAGTGATGTCACATGGCTGGTGGTTTTCCAAACGTACATGAAGCCACTGTCTCATTTCTGCTTATGCATGTGTATTTTAAACGGTGAAGAATTCGAACATTTGCTTGTGTTGCTACACTGGTGATTTTCCAAGGGGAGTCTAAAGTTGCAGTGTTCTTTCCATCATCCTTCTGTTTTAGTTCAGTGTACTTGGGAGAACCTGTGAAACATGTTTTTCGAGGTTCGCTCAGTGAGGTGAGCATGTGTGATTTCCATTTAGGCGTATGACGATTAAAGTCATCTGTTGGTAGACTAACCTTTAACTTCTCCATTTTAAAGAATTAAATAAGGGGTTAGATAGATGTGGGTAGGTGTAAATTCACAACTTTCTAGAGACTATCATAATGTTATTTCGTTTCCCTATGCATATGTTATCTTTGTAAAATGATAATTGTATCAGGTGTATTACACAGTTATAGTTTCTTTGTTCTTGTGTTGTGATGAGCTACTCTCTATATATGTACTATTTGATGTGTTGAGTGTGTTGTGTTGTTACTAAGGTTGTTGTGAGTGTGAGTAAGCTGTAGGATCTCCCTAGTAAATATAATATGTGATTCTGGTGGTTGTTGTATCTTTCCTCTTAGATTTTATTGGTCTGTCAGTAATCTATCTTGGGTGGGTTATGTAGAGGAATTATCTTGTGCCAGTGACGTAAATTGGGGTAACATCATCTGTGGGACTTTCTAAGAAAGCTCATATGATCATGTAAGTGTATTGTTTAACTTCCTTATTTTCCCTAATTCTAGGATGTGTAGCTGATACTTTCATCTATTGTTTTTAGGATCAGCGATTGGGATTAGCGAACTAGGGGACGGGGTTCAAGGGTGTTCTACCTCTATTTGTCCACCCTACATCAACGGGAGTCATGGAATACCAAGGCGAGAAGAATTCTAGGCTTGCTTTGGTTTGGCTCTAAAAGACAACTAGGCTACATGTCCGACGAGAACACTTGACTAGCTGCGAGTGTTTGTTAAACCATATGACAATGGGGTACAGTATACCACTGGCGTGAAGAGTGCTTTCACAATATACTTGCTCACTTTCAGGCGGGGCATCCTTGTGGGGGAGCTTTATACGCGATGCTAAGGTTGCATACACCATAGCTTCCCCTATGGTGCAGATCTAGTGCCCGTAAAAATTTGTGCCAGGTCGGGTTGGCTCACAGTATTCGTTTCTGCTTATTCACCATGTGTGCAGCAGTATGTTTTCCACTCTTAAATTTATTAGATTTTAAAGCTAGATTATACTACTTAAACAAGCGTGAAGGGATATAGTCTATTTTTTTCTTTCCATATGGTATTATAAGCTATATATAGGAATTTTGAGTTTTGTGTATATCAAATTTAAAATGTAATTTTTTATGAGGGCATTGCTCTTTTTTTATTCGTGCTTATTGTAATCTTTACTCTGTTTCTAGTTGGACATTTTATTTCGACGTCATTTCTGGATATGCATGTTCTATTTATGAATCAAACTCTAAATTGCGTGAAGTAGTTACTTGTATTTTTGTGTATCTGAGGGTAAGCGTGCCTTAGTTATGGAGATATAGTGTATTTAGAACTAGTTCCCTTCATAACTAGGAGAGGAAGAAACTACTCGAGGCTTTCCCATTTGTTCCATGGTTAGCTTTTTCAAAGTTGTATTTTGTTGGTGTCTGGTCCTATATCTGGTTCGCTTGCTATTTTAGTCCAATCATGTCTGTTCGAGGCTTCCCAGTTTGTTTTTGCTGAGGTTTTCAAGCTTTACTTTGGTTGGTTCCACCGGCCTGTGTTTTACAGGTGCTAACCGTCGTTCGTTAATTTTGGCAATTCATCATGTTCCTTCTTGTTAACACCTCGAGTTTCTTTCATTCATAATATTCTCCTTTTTCTTGGTACGGAACTTGGCATCCTCTAATTACTATGAAGGCCTGAAAGAAAAAATTGATCCCAAGAGACGATGCCACTGATGCAGGGAATTCCTTCCAGACCAACATAGTATCTAGAATCAATGCTAGTTCCTTATCATCTTCATGGATCCTGTATGAAAGGGTCTCGGGGAAGTCCCTGGATCCTTTTCAATGCCTAAGTTAGTGTATGATCCATATAGTAATAGTGTTCAGGAAAAATGTCATTACCTGTTCTGCTGCTTGGACCACTTATTTATAACTGGTGTATCGTGTCATTCTTGCGGATCATGGGCCATGTTCCGAGATCATGGTTTAGTGGCATGATTATGGGTGAGAGTTTCTTCCTCTCCTAGGTTCGAGTAGGATGGCTCGCCACAGGCGAGGTGCCATTTTTAGTGAGGTTATCCCTCTTCTTCTGCTAACCTTGGTTCGTAGGGCTCAGTGTATTTCCTTTGCTTCAGACTTCGCTTGGTTAGGGGAGGAATATATCACCAGTTATGTGATAATACAACTCACATGGAAAAAATTAGATGTTTTCCTCGCTTGTTAGGGATACAAGCTCGACTTATGTTCTTTGTGGGGTGTTTTAAAAATACTCATGCTTGTTGAAAGTGCGTATGTTTTTAAGTGTTTTTAAATTATTATTTTTATAAGTTCAGTTATCTTATGCGTGTTATGAAATTTTCTTGTTGTAGAATTGGTGGGTGAGATTAGATAACACATGGATGGGATGGATGATGATGTAGAATCTCCATCAGCTAGACTCGTATGTTTGGGAGCTTAGGAGAACCCGACGCGAGGGAAGGTACAGCCTCACGATAGCTAAGCTCTATGGGAAAGATAGACTACATGTTGGAGTAATTTCTGTATTACTGTATTCCAACGGAATGGTAAAATCACGCTTTGATGATTGTGGTAAAAAATTTCTTGGATATCGATGTGAGTCGCGTTACGTACGCTTTTCTTAAAGAGTAATTCAACCCTATTACAGCCTTGGGTTACACAAATTTTCTTTGAGGATAAAACAATCAAGAATGCCTCTTGTTCTAGGATTAAATCAAGAGAATACTTATGAGTAAATGTGTTTTTGGTTGCTATGTATGTGTGAGAAAAATCTTAGAATTTCTCATGTGTTTTCTGTATATTTACCATGCATGTATATGGATATAGGAAACATTGTCGTGAAAAGACACAACACTTCATCATTACGAACACATTCTGAACCGATGCAACCTTTCCTCATTCTAGGAAAAGTCATGTTAGTCATCACATTTCTAACCAACACAATTAATCCTTATCCTATTAACTGTAAACTCGTAGATAATTTATACAAGTGTACACTCCGCACCACCAAACTTTTTTCAATGTCCCGAGTTCACAACTACACGAATCCAATTATACTTAAATAGCCTTGTGTTACATAAAACACCAAAAATCCTCCCCACATTTAAGTATTATCCTTGATTCAAAAATTCCAACAACGAAACAAGTGCATACATAAAAATGTCTTGAAGATCGAATGTTCACCTTAGTTAATTACACATTCCAAATATTCGATAATCAGGGTGTCTCTAAAGATTGAGCTCTTCAACCCATTTGAACACTTGAAGATAATCCACTCACAAGCTCAAATACAACTCAAAAGCTTAAATCTGGCACTATATAATCCACGCGTCCTTATCTATTCATGAGTGCATATAAAGCCAAGCCTGGGTTAATTGAAGCAGCTATACTTCACACTTCACATAGGTGAATCTCTTTAATCGTACACCTGCAGATGTAATTTGTCAAATGATCCATTAAGAAGTTAAAACTTCAACCTAACTTCCATGTAGGTCCAAACATATTACCTACGGGATATGAAATCGTATGTTTCAATCTGAAACAATAGGACTTCCACATTAAATTTTACTCTAACGTTGTATCAGAGCAAAATTGGGTATCCTATTATCAAATATTTAAATAGGCATTAAATTCATCCCGATCACTGAATCATTTAACAAGTCCCTAGCTAGTCTCTTCATCAAGTATTCCACTAGATTGTGTTGAGATCTTACAAAATCAACTAAAATCAAATCACGAGTTATTAACTCATAAATCGGAGTTGTGCGTAATTGGCTTTTGACCACCACAAAATTTTATATAACAAATTTCATAACCATTCCGCCTTTTCACCAGCAGTTCTTTTTCCATTGCATGCTCTTTACCAGCAATTGAGGTTTCTACTAACTTCCATTTCACCTCTTCCTAGCTAATTTCCATTTCACTTATTCCTGGGTAAGGAATGGTTACCAGAATACTCTTGTTTCCTTTCATTTTTCAAGAGCCAACACATCATATAATAAAATTCAAGAATAATATATTCTGATTCATTTTTCAAGAGTCAACACATTTGTTTACAAAATTCTAGAATACCGTGTTAAGTCATAGACAGATAAATAATAATTATTTTTTATAAAAATTATATATTCTCCTAAGTTCATTAATTTGAAAATAATATTGTCAATAAATAAGATTAATAATTATCAGGATTTGAGTAAGTATATTGAATATTCATCCTCAGCATTTTCACAAAATACACTACCATATATTTCATAAAAATTCAATCATCGTCGTGATAATTCGACTGAGCAACTCTGAGTGTACCAAAATATTTCTAGTCTTTATTATTACTTTTCTCAATGTTTCTAACTATTTTGCATATGCAATTAATACCCTTTTTCATTGCATGCACACTACTCTATTATAAAGTTAAGACAATAACATACCTTCCCGGCGAGTATCATCATTTATCCAAATAGTCATCGTTTTCCCATTCGCTCCCATATAAGTTTCCTCCAATAATTCTGCTTAGAGATGATTCTGAAATTTTGGCAGGAGGAATTAGGAAACATGATCCATACACTGCAAGAAACATCACCTATTATCTTGGTTCTACATGAATTTTAACCTCGGTTTTTAGTCCCAAAAAATCGAGGTAAATACAGTTGAAGTAAAAAGTATATTTTTTACCTCGGTTCAGAACCGAGGTAAAAACTATTATTTACCTTGATTTTGGACCGACGTCGACAGGTTTTGGGACCGACGTCGGACTTATAAAGAAGGCCGATGATTGGACACCATAGTTGCGACATCGATTAGAATGACATCGGCGTGCATAAGGAACGACGTTGTTGATAGCTAGAAGGCGGACGAGGGGATTGGAATAGCTGTGACACAGTCAATATTGACATTGGGGATAAATGACAGCGACGTCGGAGATAAATGACAGCGACGTCGGAGACAATGGTAAGCGGCATCGCATGCTCCACGTCGTGTGTTTGCTGACATGGAAGGCTAGCAAATACGATGTCATTTTGTATGGCCAACGTCGCAAAAAAAAAGCCACCAATTTATGCAACGTCGGTAAGGTGTTGCACCTATCACCGGTTTCTGCGATGTCGCGGATTAGTGATGGAGACATCGGTTCTCGTACAATATTATAAAATTTAATATTTGATTACACAAGCTATCATTTGTCGAAAGTCGTTACATGTTATTTAATGCTCCATAACTCTTGAAATGGTTAAATATCATACAACAATCAATTGTTATTCATTAATGTCATGAAGAATGAGAATGCAATGAAAAAATTATTACAAATGCATATTAGAAAATATTAAAATACTTGAGGTTGATATGAAATTGTAACATTAATTGTATTGAACCTCCATTGTCTACGTTTAACGCTGAAAGTCCATCGATAACTCTCTTTGTCCTAGTTCAACCAATACACATGAAACAAAACTTATGTTAGAATTTGGGAGTCCACAAATGATGTACACATAATATAGTCACACGCAGACGACATTAATGTGAACATAGAATTAGTACCTGATCTGCTTAGAAGCGACGTTGCATGCACGATCGATCATAATCGCAAAGTCCGACAGGGAAACAACATCGGATATTCATAGATTTTCAATCATGTTAAATCCTATGCGACACCGGTCAACATTCGGTCCCATGTTGTATGAGATAATTATGTGTGAGTGACGTCAGACATTCAACCTATGTTAATACGAATCTAAGATTATTGTCCATAATCAGCCCTAATCTAAAATTTTCCCCTCACACCTTATAAACATTGCATTATCTTGGTAATACAAAAAATGTAAACTATATAACATGTAACACAATCATCATAGTTAACAAAAATATTCAATCATTGATCAATGAGAGAAAAAATGGAAGGTATATGGAAATAAAGATGGAAAATGAACATGGAATGGATGTAAAAGTACCTCAATTAATTTGAACCCGGGGATGCTCCATCCTCGGATGCTTTTTGATATTTGAGGGAAGCCATTTGAATGAGTTGCATTGGTGTGAATGGAAAGGATAGTTTGGAGTTGGGTTTGGAGGAAGAGTGTTGGTGATGGGAAATGAGTGTTGTTGCTGATTGTTATTGACATGAAAAAGGGTTGAGGGGAAATTTTGGTTCCAATATTTGGCCAAAATTTTGGTTCCCGCGGGAAAATTCAATTCAAACGACGTTGCAAAATGGTCGCTTTTGGGTTTGTTTGATGTGACACATCAGTCTAATTTTTTTTAAAGTTTGGTAAAATTCTCCATGTTGAGATTGCGGCCCCTTCCGACGATCCATATATGCAAAAAATGGAACAACATTGTTGTGAAAATGTGAATAACAAAATTTTATCTCCATTTTTATATTTCAACTTCTCCCACTTTCGTAGAGGGACCTAATTGCAAAAATGAAAAAGTTCACCGGTTGTCCCAAATCCGAGAACCATCGTCCCAAAAAGTAACTTTGGTATCCATAGTCGAACTTATACTAACCGAGGGTAATAAAGAAAGTGGTCTCATTCCACATATACTTCTACAAGGTCTTCCAAATGAATTCTAATAGAATTCTAACGCTTTCAAAAATTTGATGGACGGAATTCTATTATCTTTTTATTTCATAAAAAACCAAGAATATGAAATTTCATATCATTCTATGTGGTGGAAATTATCACGTGTGCAGGCTTACGAAAACGAAAGAATACTTTGGAAGTTTAAGGAAATGAATGGAAACTTGAAAACTTTCTTTGATAACATTATGCACCTATATAAACCATTTCCTTGTAAAGATTGAACGCATACAAGTCTTCAATTTTTTTAAAAAAATTATTCCTCGAAAGACTATGTATATATATACTATATAATTGGTGGGGTTCGAGGGTTGGTTCTTCAGATTAAATTCAATAGAAATCAACCCAAATACAAATAGAACATGGGAATTTAGCTGTTCAGATTAGGTTATGGTGGAGCTACGGTAATCTCAATCGAGTCTACGTTTCTTCCAGGTGAGTGTTTTCATCGCCATAACACAGATTGGATTAAAATGGGATTATTGCAGGCTTTGTTAGGCTTGTTGATTTAAATTTGTTATTGGAAATGTTAGATTATGCATAACGTGTTATTTTAAATATTGTGATTATTTTTGTTAATTATTTTATTTTCATAATAATTATGTACGACGTGTACTTTATCGCACCGTGCTTAATTATTGTGATATTATATGTGGACGACCGGCTTGTACTTTATATTTCCGTGTCAAACTTGGATGCGTGCTTCTTGATTACTTGTCTGTGTTTATCAGGGTTCCTGACGTGATTGGAATTCGGTCTAGATCGGCGGGGAACGGTATTGACCGGACCGTACGACTAGATCGGCTACTCATGAAGTTTGTGTATTCTAGCCTAACCATCCGGTACTGATACGAGCTCATAACTAAACATCTTGGGCGTTGTTGATGGGAATGAGCTTTTGGATCTGATAGTCTTCTGGCTCTACTGAAGAGTTTATGCCTTGTATGTTAGTCAGAGTTGCCATACAGGCACTTGACTGTACCTTGGCATTAACCACCTGTCATGCATATCTTTGATAGCACCGTCCTTGCAAATACATTTCATTCAATTAAATAGTCAACACGAAGTACATAATAGAATAACTAACTCACAAAATAAAGAGTTACAATCTCACTTTCCCTTAGGCCTTCCTATCTTGACTGAATAAGGAGCCAGCTCCCTCATAATCCTATTATTTTTCTTTAACTGCCCTACCTTATCTGACTGCCTATCAAGAGGCACATAAACTTTTCACAGTGACATAACCTTATTGTCCATATACTTAACGAAAATGTACTTGTTTTTCTACACCCTGCAATTACTGGGAAAGTTTTGCACTATGTGAACCCCAGAAAACACAAGGGTAAACGTTGAACCACTTCCCTTCCCTTCCCACCCTTCGCAATTGAAAAAATCTAGTAAAAACATCTATTTTCAACTCCTTACCAGCCTCCTAACACACTTCCATAAAAATAGTTATCATGGACACACCTGAGAATGAAGTTGAGCAAGAGTAACTCGACAAGCCTCTAACACACCCAACATGAAATCCGGGATGAGTAGGGTCAATCCATAAAGCACACGATACTTGTACACACCAAAATATCTGGTAGGGGAATTCAACGCTCTCTTTCCAACAACGAGTATTGTTAATCTCACATCCATTCAAAAATGGTTAATACCTTTTCAAGGAAACTAAATCATTCTCAGACATAATACAATATTTATCGTCCACAGTTTGAATACCCCTCTCTTCTGCGACTTCATCCTCTACCTTGACTACCTTGCCACCCATACTAACATCACCATCAACTCTCACACTACTTCCCAAATTAGGGTGGGCAGTGGACAATGAAAACTCAGATGCCACAACCATCATGTTTGAAAACCCTAATCCCTAGCACGATTAAAGACAGAACTAGAAAAGCCACTTAAATTAATTATGCATTCTTTGGTATGATAAAACCGCCTTTAATAATCCATTCCTAAATTAGTGCCTCATTAATTTTCTATAAAATGTTTCTCACAAAATGATCTTACAAAAGCATCAGAATATGCACCCTTTTATACAAAATAAATAAATAATATTTTATGCATGCCCATGTCTGCATTTTATAGATCTGGCTAGCTATATATACATCTTAGATCTTATACTAGCTTCTGCATGGTTATTATGATGGAATGATATGCATTACGTGTGTGTTACTGTGTGTAGTGAGAGAGAGAGAGAGAATATGTACCTCATTCTAATTAGCGCTCTAACAGACGGTCATCCAAAATTTTCTTATGCTTTTGAAAAAAAGGAAACAAGATAAGTCCTTCTAATACGGTTTAAACTTTTATAGGCTCGAAAAGATAAAGCTACATTTTTTTGAAAATGCACATTTTCAAGGCGATCAATAACTTTTGTCAGTTATGAATTGGAGTCTTCACTCATTAAATGCACTCCAAAATGATTACTACACATGTCGTTTCACTTATACATCAAATCTCTCCTCAATATTTGAGACAATATTACCCACTTCCCTAAGAAAAAGGAATATTAATCGATCATCATAAAGTGATATTTTAAACTAACTATATACACTTTCCTCTACCCAAGAAGTCCTACTCACTTTCGCGCACACTCTTCCATTTTCCAACGAACCTAAGCAATATATATTTTTCCTCTCACATAGCAAAAAAGTATACTCCTCAGTCCGCCAAAAATAGCATCCCCACACTTCACTCATTATTACTTCCCGCCCGTGGGGCTTGTGGTATATATACCACCTACAAAACCCCTATATATGAATCGCCTTGCTAAACACCCATTAGATAGCCACGATACTTCGTCAGTATGCAACCAATCGCAGAAAGGGTGGAGAAGCAAACCTACCCCGATACCCTCTGCTAGACCACGATCTAGGAGAGGTAACCACGGCACGATAGCCACAGTCATGTGGCCAAAAGGACCTATAAATACAAATGAAGATAAGTCTCTTTCACAGTGAGAAATAGAAAAGGATAGCCACACACTTACTTGAGCATCAGAGCCTTCTCCCCTGGACTTTTCTTGCAAGTCTCGAAGAGGTTGAACTTTCCAAGGAATTTCTAGGAACTATGATCACTCAGAAGGACCCCCGTATCACTTGCCAATTGTAGAATAGCTTGTGTAGTTCATTCCATGAAGAAAATATTGTCATTTGCAGACATTAAGTGTGATAACATTGAGGAACCTCTCCTCGGTATTTACCCTTCTTGCTTCGTATACTCCATAATCTGATTCAATAGTGCAGATACACATTTCTGATTCTTAGTTGATAAACTAACTCTTTTTGCCTCTTTCTTCTCCCAAACTTCTCCAAGCTTCAACCATTATATCCAAATACGAATAAGTTAGTAAAATTGCTCGTGCCCTTGCTAAACCTAGAAAAATTGCTTACCTTTACTAACTTTCCGGATAAGTTAGGAAAATTGACGAATGAGAGCAAGCTTGTGGTAGAATTGTCTGCACATTCCGTGAAGATAAGCAGCCTCATGGGATAGTGAGGTTGTCTCTTTTGACATTAATTTTTATAATATTTTTGTGCATTTAATTCTATTGGTTTTATGAAGTGTATTTAATCTCTTTTTGTTAATGATTATGCATTTTTATGCATAAATAATGTTGGCGAATATTAATGCGACTGGGTTGGGCCATGGTGGAAGGTGAACCAAGGGGCGTTACGACGATGCTTAGTTTAACCCTCGGAAAAAGAAGAAGCAAAAGGTTGGTGAGGGTTCGGGTACGGGAGTTAGTAAGGTGAATGTAGCCCGTCAGCCTATCGTGAATGATTTTGGCAAGAGGGGTGCTCTGGGCGAGGTTGTGGTGGAGCCAATGAGGGTAACATTGTTTCCCCTTCACCGCCCGTTGGGGATGTTTCTATAGGTGGGAAGACTTTGGAGGCTTGGAGGGTGCCCGATCCTCAAGGTTTGATTCTAGATGATACGAATGACACTGCTGCATTATTTGATTCAACAGCTGAGGTATGGTAACTGTTTTTGGTTTAATAGTGTGTCATTATGTCAGCAGTAATGATTTTTTTTGTTTTCAGCTGGATGGTGCTATGGTACCTATGACCTAGTGCTTGTCTGGTTATGGCGAGGTGGTGAAGGGTTTGTTGGAGTGGGTGGTTGAGTTCGAAGTGGATTTGGCACGAACTGAGGAGGAAAATGCCAAATTGGAAGTAGAGGTGGCCGAGGAATGAATTTTGAGTGATAAGAAGGATCAGATAAATGACATCTCATGCGAACAACTATATGAGCTATGGAAGGATGACCACGCTAGTTTGAGGTACCCTTGGTTTTGGTGAATAAGTTGGTGAAAATAAGAGAATTTAATGATTTCTTTGCTGACATGTATGCCAAGATCATGAATGTGAGATCGTGTCATGTATGGGAGAGCATACAAACCAAGAACTCCGATCACTCCATTGAGGGGTTGGAGGATGCTGGCACTGTTGTCGATAGGGCTGGAATTTTGAGCCAAAAAACCGTACCAACCATCAAACCAACCGAACCAATACCACTAATACCATACAAGTTGGTAACCGAAATTCTTGGTATGGTAATACCGTA
>JAULKK010107418.1:0-17478 GCA_032355705.1 Rubia peregrina
TTACCCATCATAAAATGGGTCAAAATGGGTCATACCCATATTTTTTAATTACTCATTTTATCCAACCCGTATTTGACTCGTCCGCCCATTTGCCACCCTTACAAAGAGCTTTATGAGGGTTCATAACTGAGATGTTATACCGTCAGTTTGTATGGTGACTATCTGTAATCTCAGTGTTATAGCAAGTTCTATTTGATTGTTAGGATTTCAGCAAGAAGCAAGAAGACCAGATGAAGCAACATATGAACCACCTTTTGCTCCAATTTTGTACTTAGGAAAGTAAGTATGTTGGATTGAGAGTTCAATCATATTTTAACAAGTGTCATTGAAGTAGGACGTTAAAGGTAGTTTTTATTTTCTAAATTATTTTATTTTTTTCTTAACTTATTTAACACTTGTCAAAATGTTACTAGACCCTCACACCAACATACTTAATTTCCCAACATACGCATTGTATAATAATTTAATTTTATAAGAATTTTAAATATATTTTTTATTTTTAAAATTTGATATTTACATTTATATTTTAACTTTGAAAATAAATTTATTTTATTCTAGGTTCTTACATTTTTCCCATCATTATTAATCAATAAATATTAGTGAAATTTAATGTAATTTTTCATTCATTTTATTAATTATTATCAAAAAATTGTTTAAAATATATCATCAGAAATATAAGTGTATTAACTAACGTAGAATTATAAAAATATAAAAACAATACATTAATTAACATAATTTTGAATATTTATGACAAAATCTGAAACAACATTAAATTAAATTTATATTGTCTATAATAAATATTAAAATTCACCTACAATATAGAATTTCAATACTTACTTATATAATCACGATGGTAAATATAAATTTTAAAACTGCTATGAAATATAATGTTGACTACATATAATAAACTCTATACGTCCCGGAGCAGCGCCTGCTCCTCCACCCAGCTCCGCTTCCTCACCCCGCCCGCCACCTCGGTCCTCCCAGCACCACCTCCACCACCCAACCCGCCTCCTCACCCAGCCCTCCACCTTACCCCACCCCGTCATTCAACTCCACCCATCACCTCTTTGGTGTTCAAATCAACGAATTTGTGCCCTCCTCCTTAGTGTTCAATTCAAGGTTTGGTGGTCGAATTCGTGTCGAGAGCTCCACCAGCAACAATAGAAGAGGAGGATCACATCCCTAAATCGCCGCACTACTCCTCATCGTCTAGCTCAAAGCCGGCTCCTGATGTTGCCACTGCTGGTGGCAGTCGACGGAGAGGGGTGAGTATCCTCTCTGATTTGAAGTGATGGGGCTAAGGTGGAGTGTGGTGGGGGAGAGGTGGTGGCGGGAGTAGGTGGCGAGGCTGGGATTTCTGGGAGGAGGAGGTGGGCGACGGGGTTGGATTTTTGTGGCGGATGTGGTGGTTCTGGGTGGCGGAGGTGGTGGTGATGGTGGGTGTTGGCGGCGACAACGGCGGTGTGGCATCGAATCAGCGATAGGTGGTGGGTGGAGGTCTGGCGGTGAAGCAGGGGTGGTCCGACGGCAGAGCAGCTATGGAGCGGCAGAGCAGCAGTGGAGGTGTGTTTGAAGAAGTAGTATAGGGGTAAAATAGTCTATAATTTTTAATTTAGAGGTATTTATGTCTTTTCATGCTTGGTCAATGGATGAATTTTTGAGTCAATGCTAGAATTGAGCGAAATGGGTATAATTGCACAATTTTATAAAAACAAAGGGTTTGTTTCACACTTTTAGATATTTTACACGGTTATATCTGCAGTTTCTTAATTTAATTGGTCATTTTTGCACTTTTACTTAAGTACATTAAAATTGATTTTGTTTAGACAAATATGCCGACTAGACAGTGAGTATTATAAAATGTGATCAGGTTAACCAAACGCCAATATTATCCCTCTACCTAGTGACTGCTGTGAGTATTATATTCATTGATATTTTGTATCTAATTTCCAAACATTTATGCTATTATACTAAGCTGAAATTTATTGTGAAAATACATGTATTTCTTCATGAATCAAAAGGAAAAGGGTTGGATTGGATATTTGTGCCCATTGATGACTCAAGAAATTGGATTTACAAAGAAAGAGTAAATCGACTACATACGCAAAAGTCTAGGTATCAACTATTCGTTGCGCCATACATTAATAGGTGACGGTTACAATGTTCATTTTGTTTACTAATATCATTTAGGAAAAGTTTAAAGGTACATAAACTTTTATGTGCAGGGAACATTGGCGATTGATTTTCATTGTCCCCGCAAACATGTGTGTGTACTAGATGAATCCACTCACTTTCAACCTTCTGAAACATTTGTGAAAATTATATATTTGGAAATGAATGGTCACATCCACCAAAGTGACACAAGTTTAGATGTAGTCGAAATCAAGGTTAAGTTCATGCCTTTTGTTTTGTCTTTGATACTTTTTTATATATGTTATTTGGTTTTTCATAATCTCTTTTGATATATATTAGCTGAAAAAATAAGTACAAATATGAGAATGTGAATATTACATAATGTTATGCGCAGTGGAGTGTGTTCAAGAAATACGATTGGATTACCTAGATATTGACAAAGTAAGTATAAAGTTGTTTCTTGTCACCATTTTAACTAACAAATTTTAAATTTTATATAACACATTTATTCCAATGTTTTCCATCTCAAATACACGGATTTTCCCAAGCATAATCAAGCCATATTCAAAAGCTGACATCGACAGTGCAAGAAATTGCTTGGCTAGATATTTAATTCACACCCGCTCGGCAACTTTAGAAAATTTTAATGTGGTACAGTACTAGCATATATTTGGTAAATATTTAAGATATGAATTGTGCGGAATAGATTTCCTAGGGATTACTATTCTTATCTATATATTAATGCTTACATAGCTTTATCTATAGATTTTTGTTAGGTTGTATAATCATGTCTTGTATTTTGACACATTGTGAATCCGTAAATAGAGGCTATTGAATGTCTGGGCTAATGCATGGGATGAAGTTCTTACCGTAACTCCCGAGCACAGTTCCGATTTCGGAACTACAATTGCTCTTCTTTGCACATTTCACCCGAAGAGCCGTTCATGTCTTACGATTTTGGAAGCCATCACCCAAACACATTTCCTGACTCGGAAAAAAAATCAATAAAATCATTTTCGTAGCACTTTTTTACAGGATGGGGACAGAATAAACACCCGATGCAGGAACCTACTGAGAAGCCCCGAACCTTTCCTTGACATTTTCGAGTTCGAAATCCACCACGGGACCGAGGCACAACGAATTCATTCTGAATTGGAACTTAACGAAGGACTGACCCGTCCCTCGTAGTTTCCGAGTTCAGAAGTATTTAAAGGCGGTTATATACGTTTTTTAAAGGCGGTTCAGAACCGCCTTCTTTGGTTTTTAAAGGCGATTCTCAAAACCGCCTTTGATCGTTGCTGATCATGAATTCGAGCATGCAGACCTTAAGAACGCACAAATTCTTCTCGAGTGTGAAAAGATCCCTGGGATGGTTTTAAATTCGATACATTTTCCATTTGATTTATCTTTTTGATATTATCAAATTCCATTTCATGACAATAAGTCAATCATTTTTATTCTTTTTTCTCTCCACGGAATTTAATTTCCCTAGAAAAATATTTAAAATTACTATGTAAAAATGTAAAATAATAGACGGAGTATTTTTTTGTTCATGTAAGTGTTTCTAATAAATTTTAATTTTGAGAAAAAATCAATATAGAATGCTTTATTCCAAGCACCATATAATAGATATTGTTTGTGATGGTGCTGTCAACCGGGGATATTGAAGTCATTTTAACTAATCTAAACCCAAGTTGTATAAAAATAACATACTAATACTGATTTTAATTCTTTAATATATAGTATAATTAATTATAACTTGTTAACATACTAATATTATAATATGTTGTTGGTTTTAATTTTTTACTATATATAATCAATCATAACTTTTTAAAATATACAACTTCTAAAGATATATTTAAAACCATAAATATCTCATTGTACTATGTCTCTATATATATCACTGAAAAAAATTCAAAGAAACACATAATCTGAAATAACAAAATGTTCGAAATGAACACATTTTAAATGAACACATTATAATTAGTGAGACTAACTGTTAAATGAACACATTTTATAATTAGTGAGACTAATATGGTCATTTGATATTTACTTTTATTTATTGCAATGAGATACATATAATTATGATAGCCTTTTAAATTGAATCTCAGCATATAAATAATTACTTTTTAAATAATTTGAATAAAATATTATAAAACTAATCAAATTTATTGTATTTAGTATTTTAAGATTTCTAACTGTCTCATATAATTTTCCTTAGATGACTAAAGTTTAAAATTTTAAATAAAATTCCTTATTTTCAATTTAAATGTAAGACACAACATGTAAAAAAAAATTAATGCTAATATTTAATTAATAATATCGCACGATGGTATTCCGCAACCATTTAGTCATGTTATTGTGGTTTTTTGTCTAAATTAGTACTTTATTCTTCCAATTTTAAATTTCATAAAATCCGTTTTTACTGTTATAAAACATATTTAATGTTAAAATTAACTACGTAAATTAGCAATAAATAAAAAGTTGATATTTAAAAATTATTTGTTATTATGAATTCAATAATATCACATATAATAATATTACTATTGTAAAGTCCATATTTTAATTAATTGAAAATTTGTGGAAATTATGCAAATATGGAATGGTTTGTGTTGAAAAATAAAAAATAGAAATCCGTGTGATACAAGGAAATTCGTGAAGAAATCCATAGTGAAAAAATCTGTCTGAGACTGAGATTGAAGAATATATCAATTTCTGTATTTATGCGATTAGATTGAATTTATGAAAATTGGAATTGATTTGGTAATGCTTTTTTTCCCAAATTGATTTGGTTTGTGTGGAAGAATATATTTAATCCCATTCTTTAAGGGATTGGATTTGATGATTCCCATATCCAATTTTTTTTATTGTAATAAGAATTTGAGATGGAAAAGTAATTATTCTCGCACAGATCTTGGCGTGTGCGACTGGTATAAATAGAAGACAATTTGACTGAGTTACTTATGGTTTCAATTGAAGAAAATCGACATCCATATTTTTTTATTTTTCCGAGAAGTAGTCAAGAGCTTTTGTCTGTGTTCCAACATGATAATAATTCGTCGATCAAGTTTAGAATCATATACCTTAATTCATCAGGATGAAAAGATCCAGTTTTGATGAGTTTCGAGGTCAGATGGAGTCTGATCAAGGCAGATCGGTAGCAATGGGAGTTTATAGAATTCACAAGTTATAATTAGATAAGATAAGTGTCATTGTATGGTGTACTTTGTACTGTACCTTTCTGATTAGTGGGTTCATTCTGAATTAGTCCAGACTCCGCCGATGTAGGTGATTTTCACCGAACTACATAACCAAGTCTTGTTGTTCATGCTTTAATTTATTGCATACTAGGTTAGATAGGGTTTGTTGGAACATGGTATTAATAATTTAATCAATTAGGTAAAACCAAATTTCATTTGGCATTAGAGCTAAGTCACTTAC
Organism: Rubia peregrina; assembly: GCA_032355705.1. NCBI lineage: Eukaryota > Viridiplantae > Streptophyta > Magnoliopsida > Gentianales > Rubiaceae > Rubia > Rubia peregrina. The sequence goes on from JAULKK010107418.1 coordinate 5,578, forward strand.
TCATACCTTGGTTGTGTCAAGGAAAGTGCGATCCAATTTTGGTATTGCAACCATAGAAGGAGCTTCTGTATCTCGGTCACCACTGCTGGACACACATGAGAGTTTTTATTAACTCACTGGATGAACTGGCTTGGCATTGTGTTGAAACAGAATGAAATCCACCAACTGAGAGACTACGGAAACAGGAACCAGTTCAAAAGAAGATGAATCTAAACTCAAAGCAAAGCCATCCTGGACAGCTGATGAACTGATGGTATTAGTGGAAAATTCCAAAGCACTAAATACTATCTTCACAACAGTGGATGAAAATCAGTTTAAACTCATCTCTACATGTTATCAGGCAAAGAAAATATGAGATATTTTGCAGACAATGCATTAAAGAACAAGTTATGTACGTGAATCTAAACTACAAATGTTGACCACAAAGTTCAAAGAATTGAAGATGGAGAAGGATGATACTATTTCCATGTTTAATGGAAAACTAAGAGACATCACCAATATGGCGCATCAACTTGGAAAAATCTACAAGGAGTCCAAACTGATGAAAAATACTTTGAGATTTCTCCCTCAAAGGTTCTCTATGAAAGTTGCGGCAATAGAAGAAGAAAGAGATGTGGCCACCATGACTTTAGATGAACTAATGGGATCACTACAAACCTATGAGATGACGTTGGAATAGCCCACAAAAAAATCACAGAAGGGCTTGGTTTTCAAAACCTCGTTGTCTAGGATTTTTTTGAAGTTGACAGTGATGATGGTATTGAAGAACTTGCATTCATCACTAACGAATTCTCAAGAATGCTAAAGAAAGTAGTGAATAAAAAATCACAAGGCAGATTCGGTGGTAATAGACCTCGGGCACAAGACTTTGGTAATAATCGTGAAACACGAATGGAACCCAATTAGCAGTTCTCAAGAAATCAAAGTGGTGAAATAAAGCAATCGTGAAGGATTCAATGTAGTGAATGTGAGGGATATGGACACATCCAGGCTGAATGTGCTAATACTTGAAAGAAACAAGGAAATCATATTTAACTTCATTGAGTGAAGATGAAGAATAGAAGAAAGATGAAGAGAAACTTACCAATAAAAATGTAGTATTTGGAGCCAAAATTCATAATGTATCAGAAACTGATGATGCATGTGATGCTCCACCAAATTGCCGATGATAAGTCGCGTGCTCTCCTAGCCAGAGTGTGCAAAACAAAGTCCCCGGAGTTGTCTGTGGGGGAAATGCTTTGATGCTAAAGTTAGAGAATTTCCATCAGATTAGGAATGAACAATTGAGTTTGTAGTGTTACCTCATTTGTTTATATAGGTAGGTAGGTACAACAACTGTTTTGTTTTCTTACGGAGCAAGTACTAGGTTTTTCCCCTAAGTCGGCCCAATGGTTATTGCCCAAAGGGTATGAACTTGAGGGTAATTTAATGAACCTGGGCCGGTTGAAAAAGGCACTCGGGCCCAGTATTAGCAGTGCACTATTAATAAGCCCCTAGAAAGCTGAGGGTTTGACCCTCAAATTCATCCTAGGTTGCCAGGTACGACCTCCGGATCCCCCTGATGAATTATTGATTCGACCTTCAAGTTGGTTTAGGGTTCGATCCTTGAATCAGTTCATTCATATTCATGCGAGGCTACAAGGAGTGACCTCATATCCCCTTGATAGTTTATGGGTTTGACCTTCGAACTCATCATAGGATACGGTTTGCGATCTTAGAACCCTTGAGGGCTCAAGGGTTCAGCCTTCGAACTGGCTCATTCAAATTCGCCTTAGGCCATAGGATGTGGCCTTCGAAACCCTTGGGGGATCAAGGGCTTGTCCTTCAAATTAGTTTATTCGCAAAGGGTTTTTCCCTCGGCTTTCTCAGTTTAACTAGGGCTCGATGGTTAAGGGTTCAACCTTTGAATCCATCTTTCTGCTCGAGGCAAGAAGCCTTGAACACCCTGGCGAGAAGAGGTCTCGATCTCAAGTTTCCGAGAAGGATTGAGTAAGAGAAGTGGAAAGAACGTGAAACGCATGACTTTCACTTACCACTCCAGGCGAGAGCATCCATCCTGGATTCCACGCGCGCCTCTTTCCCCATTAATGCTGGGAATCTTCTGTTTATGCGAGCCCATTATCCCATGTTCATACTTAATCTTTTGGTGGCCCGAGGTAATCATTACCTTTCTCCACCTTTCTATATAAATCACCTTCTCAGGACGCTAATTATTTTTCCCAAATTCCTTCAAATATTTTCTTCCTCCTCAGAGTGCCTCGTCGTACTTCCAGAGAATTTTGGCCAAACCACCAGTAAGTCCCCTTTCCCCCCTTTATTTAGTCATTTCTTTTTGCAATTTTCAAATGTCACAAACATCGTCTGAGGGGGGAGGGGGAATTCTGTACTATTTTTGGCAACTTCTACTGCATCAGAGATAACATCTCCCGTTTCCAGAGTTCCGGTGCCGTTACTTACTCAGCCGCTAGTTCGGGTTCTTCTAGCAAGAAAGATAGAGAGACATCAGTCAATTATCCAGATCCACCATGGGGTTACTGCCAGAAGTGGGTTTTATCGAAGGAGATGGTTCTAAGGGAGGTAGTTCTCCAAAAGGACAGGGAGGGAAGGTTCTTCATCTAGGAGGAAATTCTTACCCTGGTTAGGGAGAGCCCCCAGCGAGTTCCTAAAAAATCTCCAACTTGTTGTCTATCCTTCATTTCGTGGTCAAGATTCCCGAGGATCTCAAATTGGAGGGTTTTCGAGACAAAAAAACTCCCAAAATCCCTCGAACAGAGAGATGCACCGTCTACGAATGTCATCTAAGATTCGAGCTTTGCTTTCCGCTTCTCCCCTATCATCTCTTGGCTTCTCGAAGAACATCAATTCAACCTAGCACAACTTCATTCAAACTTCATAACTTTATGTTATGGTGTTCATGACCCAATGCCACATCCTAAAAATCACCCCTACCTACGAGCTCTTTCGATCCCTCTACTACCTATCCCGGAGTAGGAATGTTGTGCATAGGGATACATAGATCAAGGACATTTTCACCCATAGCAATAGATCTTTGAAGCACCCTATCAATATCTCATCGAACTGTCGAGATTGGCATAAGCCTCCTATTTACACCTTCGAGTGTGAGGCCGAATGTTATTGGGTCCCTCAATGGAATTCCAAACCCAAGTTCAAGAATGCCGCCAGGTACTCTGTGCCATAAAGGTTTATCACTGATAGAGACAAGATGCTGGAGGTGTCCTTGGACGTCGTATCTGTCTACGGGGAGAAAGGGTTTGGCTATACTTGGCCCTCGGAGGTGTACAGAAAGTGGGTGTATAGTCAATCCCTAGTATTGATAAAGCCGTCTATTCTCACCGACCCGTTGAACGTTCCCTTCGCTGAGAAAAAGAAAAGGAGGAAGAAGAAGAGGAAGGAAGGCGAGGGTGATATGCCCAAGAACAAAAAGAGAAAAAACCCTTTCGAATGCGAAGGAAAGGGCTTCAAAAAAGTCGAAGAGGGCGAAGGGTGGTGGCTCTTCGAAGCCCACTGCGCAAGTAAGGTTGTGCCTCCTGTCATTGAACTTCAAAATGTTACTAGGGGGTAGAATCCTCCTCAATGAGAAACCTATTCCCACCCCCCTGATTGGGTGAAGGTATTTGCGACATTTTGAGCCTTATCTTTACTTTTATCCCAAATTTATGTTTATTTGTTTACCCTTTCCTTTTTATCTTTATGGGCTTCAACAATGCCTTAGTTCAGTCAGAGAAGAATGAGGAAGAGTTCATCTTCAAAGACCATGCCAAGACCTCCCCCCCCCGCGCTGCATCAATATCCTCCTAAGACCCGCGATTCTGAGGTTGGTGCCAAGAGAGACCGCGAGGGTCGTGCATCTCCTAGTCCCTCCCCCAGAGGACCGATGATCAGACTTTCCTTGAGCCTCACGCTGATTCCGGGGCCGAACTCAACTCGGGGGAGGGTAGCCTCATACCCTTAGGTTCTGTCCATCTCTCACTTGCTGCGGTCCCGGGAGTGGTTACCACAATAGGGGCCATAGACTATTTTCTTTAGGAGCACCTGCTAAGGCGCGCCAAGTCGAAGAGGCTACGACCAAGGTTAGAGAGCTTCAAGAGTCCCTAAAAATGCTTCCTCCAGCAACAAGGTGGAAGTTAATGAGCTTCAAGGGAAGCTTGATAAGGCTGCCTCCAATCACAAGGCAGTGGTGAAGGAGCTTTGGGAGAAGCTGTTGGCGACGGAGGGTTCTGTCAAATCTTTGACCAGCGAAAACACTAGACTGGAAAAGCTTTGCTTTGCTGAGCAATAGGCATCGGTGCTTGAAGCCTACGCCAACAGGCTAATGAAGACACAAGGGTTCCAACGCTTCTTCGGGTCCTTGTTCGAGACCTACATGGGGGTTGCTCAGAATTTTCTTGCAACCGCCATCGACAAAGATCTTCTAGCTAAATATGCCACTATGGTGGAGGTGCACAAGAACAACTTCCTCCCCTCCTAACTAGAATGTCTCTGGTGGAAATCCATTCAGGATGGGGGCATTGGATTTCTTTTTCTCGAGCACATGAAGGCTTCGGGCTGCCTTTTCATTAACTAGAATCCACGAGCTCGAGGTGGATGAAGATGACGAGTGGAGGCAGCCGGACCCCCGGACTTAACCCAAGCCCAAGCACAAACCTACTCCCTCGAGCACCCCTATTGCGGAGTGTAGCGTAGCATAGGGAATGGAAATAATGTATGAAATTTTCTCTTAGGAATTTTGACTACGAGATTTATCCTTTTTATTCCCTATTTTTCTATCAATGAAAACTATTTCTCTTACTTATGCATTTTTAATTTTCTCAATCTTTTAGAGCTTAGCTTTAGTGCCTTACCTCCCCCCACACACTCCAAGGGGTTCTATATTCGACTTCTTCTTCCAAGTGATGAAGAAGTGGTGTCATGAGATCAAAGATTGGGAATGGGACCACTGTATCACTGCCGGGCAGTATTGGTGCCGAGCACTTCGATTCAAAGATGAGCTTTGAGCCACGCATAAAGAGCTCGACCTATGGAGGAGCGGGTGTCATGAGGCGTAAAAGGGGCTCCTCCACGACCTTAGTCGCTTAAGGGAAGAGAGGGACACTTTGGCTACTGCGAAGGATGGGCTAGTCGATAACCACAAGTTCATTCTCGATCAACAAGGCAAGCTCCTTATTGAAATCACCACTAATGCATGGTTCAATTCGATCTACGAGTGTTTAACCACTGCTAAAGCCTTTAAGGCCTCCAGGGAAGCATTCTTGTCCCACTCTCAGGGGGTCATCGAGTACTACCGTTGTGAGGCTCAGAAACACTTAGACAATGTGAACTTCCTTTGAAAATGTATTCGGATGGCCACCTTTAAGCTTGAGGACTGGAAAAACCAGAACCAAAAGCTTCGAGCTCGAGTGGAGCACTTGGAGTGGTTGGTTAAGGAAACTGAGCAGTTGTGCCTGGCTGGATATCGACATAGGGATAAGCTTGAGGAGGATGCCAAGGAGCACAAAAAAACCTTTAACGCCTATGAAGATAGCTTTCGAGCTTATAGTCTTTGGCTCGGATGACCGCACCTACCCTTATCAATGATTTTGAGGTGTAACTCCAAGAGACCGTGGACATCATGAAGAGCCGGAAGCTTGATGAGCACCCCAAATACGACAAAGCTCATGACGAGGCTGCAAAGCGGCTGAAGGAGATAAAAGATAAGAAAAAATAGCATCAAGCTCTCGGGCCAGCCAGAAGAATGGCTTTAAAGGGAACAAGAAGAAAAACATGGCTCCGAGTTCCCAAGGTCACCGTTCCTCCAGACCATGTACGAGGAGAAACCTCGTGTTCTCCCACCCTTGGTCAGCCTACAAGCCATAAAAGAGAGGCTCTTATTGTGCCCTCAACTCAGCTAGCTAATTTTTCTCAAAAGGTGCGCCCGTCGAGTTCAGCAGCCAGCCAAGAACACATCCCTAGCACTAAGAAATGGCTTCCCTCCACCGGCACCATTTTGGGGTAACCCTGAGCATCAATCAAGGGGGCATCTCCGACAAGGCAATAGAGATAACCGAGGAGGACGAAGACCCTGCGAATGTTCCTTTGTGTCGAAGGGCCAGGAAGTATGCGGAAGGCCCCTTGAACTCGTCCCAGGTACAAGAGGCCGAGGATCCGGACGGGGAGCAGACAAATATCATCAAGGATTTTCTTACGGCTATAGCCCCTGTCAAATCCAAATTTATGGAAGACCTCTCCATTCCCCTTGAACAACTTCTACCCCCTCAGTAGTTGGTAAGGTAGATAGAGTAGCATGTTAATAGTTTTCAGTTGTGTTGTAATTTCATTTTTCAAAGGAAATTTTGTAACTTCATTTTGAATGTACGTAAGGAACTCGCTTTGTTTTGTAGGCCATTGTGGTGCTTTGTATGAAATGCTTACACGGGGCTTGGCCCTTTTTATTAAGTGAGTTATTGTGAGTTCCTGAGGGATTCAACTCTCTTTACTTGGCAGGTCATCGTGACCTTTCTGTCTTTCATAAGGAATTCGACCCTTGTACTAAGCAAGTCATCGTGAATTCTTAAGGGATTTGACCCTTGTAGCTTAGCGGGCTATCATGGAAGCATTAAATTAGCAAGTATGGGATCCGACCCAAAATGCTTGGCTGGTCACACAAGGACTTCGGTCCTTTAGCACGTATGTGTGATTAAACCCAAAAGGCTCGGCGGGATATGCAAGGACTTTGATCCTCTAGAACGTAGGTGGGATTTGACCCAAAATGCTCGGCTGGCCACACAATGACTTTGATCCTTATGGACATAGGTGGGATTTGAACCTAACCGCTCGATGAGCCACACAAGAACTTTGATCCTTAAGCGCTTTGGTGGGATTCGGCCCAAAATGATTAGCAGGACACATAGGGACTTTGATCCTTATATGCGTAGGTGGGATTCGAACCAAATCGCTCGGCAGAATTGGCAGGCCTCTGAAGGACTTCGATCCTTAAGCGCATGTGCATATGTTGTTTCTTGTTGAAAAAATGGAGAGATGGGCTTCGACCTCCTCATCCCATGGTATGTTTTGGTGAGTTAGGTAGACTGGAATAATTTTTGGGAAATACTCTTCAATATATTGGCAATAAGGATTGGAAATCTCCTCGAACTACAACAAGTACCTCTATTGAAGACATTCCTTACCCTATAGCTATTTTCAGGTAAGCTACTCTCTGGTCTGACCAAATCTACTAAGATTTTGGTGAATGGTACATCCTAAGGTTCGAGACATTCCATCTCTGGGGGAATTAGCTCGCCTAGGAGCCTCTCTAGTACATAGCTACCTATGGGGTGCACTTCAACAACTTTGTAAGGGCCTTCTTAGTTCGCAACCAACTTGCCTTCAAGCTCCTTTCAGCTTTTTTCATTCCTCCTCATCATGAGGTCGCCCAGGGAGAATGGATCTTTTGGACCCTTCGGTCATGATAACGCTTAATCCTTTCCTTCACCTTTGCTTCATAGAGGGATGTCTTCTCCCTCTTTTCCTCAAGAAGATCCAAGTTCAGCCAGCGTTGCTCATCATTAACCTCCTGGTTTTCGTTGTTGATGGCAAACCTTCTGAATGTAAGCAGTCTAATCTTAGCTAGGATTACCGCCTTCGATCCGTAGACCAAGCCATACAGGGTTTCACCCGTGGTAGAAGATTCTGTCATTCGATACAACCAGCGCGTGCTAGGAAATTCATTAATCCAATTTCCACCTGCCCCTTCAAGCTTTGCCCGAATGGCATTAATAATGGTTCAATTAGTGACCTCTACCTACCTATTGGCTTGGGGTGGTACACACTGGTGACCTTCTGGCGGATCTTGTATTCTTTGCACCAGCTTTTGAACGGATCACTAACGAACTGGGTGTCATTGTCAGTAATGATGGTTCGGGGGATCCCAAAATGATAGATGATGTTCTTCCAACAAAAGCAGATCACTGCTTTACCTTTTATAATGGTTAAGGCTTCATCTTTAACTTACTTCGTGAAGTAATCCACAGTCACAATCAAGTTTTGAAAGTGGTTTGGAGCTTCTGGAAAGGGGCCCACCAGGTTGATTCCCAATTTTTGAATGACCATGAGTTATTTATGTTCATTATTTATTCCTGGGGGACATGAGTGATTGGTGTGTGCCACTGACAATGATGGCAAGCTTGAATATGCCTGTTGACATTATCGAACATCTTTGGCCAGTAATATCCCGCTAGGAGGAGTTTCTTGGTTGTCGATCGAGCCCCCTGGTAGCTTCCGCATACTCCCTCATGAGTTTCGTGGATCAGGTATTCAGCTTCATGGGAAGCTACACATTGAAGAAGTGATTGTAGATGGCCCCGTCGATATAGCACATCTTTGTGGATCGCGTACTTAGGGGGGCCTTTAGTATGATTTTCCTTGCTTCGATGGAACCTTCAGGAAGGGTACTATCTTGAAGGAAACTCATAATTGGTGTTATCCACGAGTATGCCTCCTCCACCATCATCACTGTCGTTTCTTCTTCAAATTTACGCTTGCTTAGTGTTTTCACCATCAAATGCCTTTAGGACACTAAATTCAGGTTCGATGAGGCCAATTTACTCAAGGCGTCAGCCTTGTGGTTCTTTTCCCGAGGGACTTGTGTTAGAGTGAAGTGATGGAACTGTTCACGGAGGGGCTTCACTACCTCCAAGTAACGTTGCAAGCTCCTCTCCCTAGCATCTTATTCCCCCTTGACTTGCTGGACCACAATCTGGGAATCACTGAAAACTTCTAGGCTTCAGACGCCCAGTTTTTTAGCTAGTTGAAGCCTTGTGATCAGTGCGTCATATTCTGCCTTATTATCTTTGGCCTTAAAGTCAAAGTGTAGTGCCTAGGGTTAGTATTTTCCCTCCAGGCATGTGAGCAGTATGCCAGCTCTGCTTCCTCCCCGAGTGTGATGAATTGTCAATCTAGAGTTGCCACGTTACCTTGAAGTCTTTTTCCTCATCGACATTGATTACTTCTGCGGTTTCCACAATGAATTATGCTAAGGCTTGGCCCTTGATAGATATTTTTGGACAGAACTGGATATGGTGTTCACCCAGTTTGATCGCCCATTTCATCCCTCGGCCTGAAGCTTCAGGCTTAAGGAGCACCTTTTTGATTGGATGGTTGGTAAGAAAAATGATCACGTGGGTCTGAAAGTATGGTCAGAACCACCTCCCTGCATGGACTAGGGCCAGTGTTAACTTTTCCAATTCAATGTACCGAGTCTCTGGCTAATGCAAAGCCCTACTTACGAAGTAGACAGGGTGTTGTGCCCTTTCCTTGTCCTTTACCAAGACTATGCTTATTGCCAACGGGGAGGCCGAGATGTACAGTTAAAGTTCTCCCCCCATTCTCTGCCTTCATTAGAGTTTGTAAACTTTGCAAGTGTTATTTCAAGTCCCAGAAGGCTTGCTCACACTCCTCTATCCATTTGAACTTCTTAGCTTTTCAAAGAACCTCAAAGAATGCTAGGTGTTTCTCGGCACCTTTAGAGATAAAACGTTTGAGTGCGGCCAGTGATCAGGTTAGCTTTTGAACGTCCTTCATTGTTTAAGGAGGCTTTAGTTCACTAGAGATTCTACCTTCTCTGGCTTTACATCGATTCCCTCTCAGAGACCATGAATCCTAGGATCTTTCCAGCTCCTACCCTGATTACACATTTGCCCGGGTTTTGCTTTAAGTTCGAATCTCGAAGCCTCTTCTAGGTTCAAAAAAATTGGTTGTAGCTTTTGCTTTTTACCACCATGTCATCTATGTAGATTTCCATATTTTTGCCAATCTATTTTTTTAAGAGCTTATCGATTAGCCTTTGGTACATTGCCCCTTCATTTTTCAGGCCGAATGACATCTTTTTATAACAGAACGTCCAAACGTCTGTGATAAACGATGTCGTTTGCTTGTCTTCCTCTACCATTAGTATTTAGTGGTAACCTTTATGGGCATCGAAGAAAGCGAGTACCTCGTACCCTACTATGGCTTCGACCAACATATCTATAGAAGGCTAGGGGTAGCTATCCTTGGGACAACATTTATTAAGGTATGTAAAATTGATACACATCCGCCAAGCACCATCATGCTTGGGGACCATAACGGGGTTTTCCAACCCCTCTTGGTAGAATACTTCTTCAATTACCTCAGCTCGAAGGAGTTAATGGACTTCCCTTTTTATGGCCTCGGTCTTTTTAGGGGTAAACGACATTCTCTTCTGTTTGAAAATCTTTTGGGAAGGGTCGACGTTCAACTTGTGAAACATTAACTATTTGGGCACTCCTATTAAATTGGACGTGCTCCATGAAACTATATATGCATAGTCATCGACAAGGTGCTTTAGATTTCCTTTCGTTTTGGGTGGTATCCACTTCCCTACGGTCACCGTCCCTGACGATCGGACTGGGAGTGGTTCAATATTCGTGGGTCCAACTTCCCCATTTATCGAGGTGATGATATCCCCTTTTTTGCTTCCTTCAGTGCTATTGCCAAGTAGCTTCTAGTGGCCAAATGATTCCCCCATGATAACCGCTATCCTCTTGCTCGTGTGGAATTTCATTGTCAAGTGATAAGGGGACTATATAGCTTGTGCCTGACACATCCAGGGCCTTCTCAATATCACATTGTAGGGGGATATGGCATCGATGATGGTGAAGCTGCAATCGACCGTCATTTCTTTGTCTCCATCAACAAATCGGACTGGGAGGGTTATTATACCCAAGGGGAGCACCGTCTTCCCGATAAAGCCATATAACAGTGAGGTGATTCTCCTTAAACTATCACGCCCTAGTCCCGGCTGCTCAAAGCAATTAGAAAAAATTACCTTCACCTCACTGCCATCATCAACGAAAACCCTCTTGACATAGCAATCCCCAATCATTGCGTGGATAACCACCGGGTCTGCATGGGATGTTTGATTGAGTACCAGATCCATTTCTGAGAAGGTTATGGCTTCTTCGGATTAAAACCATCTCTGACAGGGTTCTCCTGGGGGATATATCAGGGTTAGGCTTTGAAGATGGTGTTTGAGGATCTGTGATTTACCACCTTATTGATGAAGTTAATTACCTTGTTGGCACCCTCCCGATTTCTATCTGATCAAGGCCCAGGCCTATCATTCTCTCTTGGTCGAGTTTTAGCTCATTCTCGATTGTTTTCTTATTGATCTTGACCACCCTGGTTGGAGCCCCTTTTGCAGGGTTTCCAACGGCGGCGTCTTCCTTTGCCATTCGAGGAGCTTTCGCCCCTTGGTTTTTCCACGCTGACAAGAATTAAGCCTTCTCTCGCATAAGTTTCGATCTCATTTTTAAGGTGCTAGAACTCATTTGTTTCGTGGTCATGTTCCTTGTGATGATTACAGAATTTTTTCGAGGTCCTCTTCGAAGGTGTGTCCAACTGTGATGGTAACTCTTCATTTTGAAATGATGCCCATATTGTATTTGCTGGCAGTGACTTTTCAGCATATTGACAACTAATGGTGGGTGGTTTGGAAGCTCCCTTATGCAAAGATTACTAAAATGTTGTCATTTGAAATTTATCTGAAGTTGTTGCCCTTACATGTGATGGTGACTCTTCATTTTGAAGTGATGTCCATATTGTATTTGCTGGCGATGGCTTTTGTAATTACAAATTGTCAACTAAGAACTCTATGATGAACATTATTGTAATAAACCTTGGTTTGTTACTGGATCTGAGAACTTCATATTGTTAAACAAAGTTTGAAACATTTACAGGTTTATCTTTTCTTCATGAGCTCTCTTCTGATTAATTTTTTGAAAGAGTCCCTTACATTTTTTTGGTTGAAAATATTGCAGAGTCTCTTTAATCTACACATATGTGTCATTTTCCCTTTCTTACGTGATGGTGAAGCGAGCAAGGTTCGTT